>JAOWCC010001751.1:37390267-37551661 GCA_030867875.1 Actinernus sp. WN-2022 | reverse complement strand
GGTTCATTTAATGGAAAATAGATGTAAGTTAAAAAATGTTTTCTGACAGAAATAACAGTTTAAACAAAATTTAATTACATCATAATACTAATATCAACTTCCTTAAATTTGTTAAGTGGATGGTTGTCGTATCACGTGATCGATGACGTCATAATTATATAAAATCGTTTAAGTGAAATGCGGCTGCGACGATAACATATGAATATAAAGTAACCCTGCTAAAACATTACTCCTCCCACAGTGTTTCCGATTACACTTAGAAAACATGACTATCATGTAAAGATAAGGAGATATTAAGGGTACAAAAAGTCACGTGAGCTATTTTGCATATGTTCGCTTTAATTACTCGTTAACGAAACATCGTAGTCATCTTTTCTAAGTTGATTTAGGTAAAAGGCTTCAATCTTAACTAAACATATCCATTCATCATCCTAGCTGTTTTAAACTCGGAGCCGCATTTTTGATTTACTGATTTCGTGTTCTAAGTCACGTGACAGACCACGTGATAAGTGGTTTGTGTCTAGTAAAACGTAAGGTTGCCAAGAATGGCGATACCTATTATCGTGAGAAACTTGGCGTACTTACCATACTCAGCTGTGTTGAAATAAGGAAAAAAAATTTTACCCGAAATTTGACCCCTGAACCAGGCCTTAACATGCTTGAGGTTAAAGGCTAGTGCCATTTCCTTAATTCTCTCAGTTATGCCTAGATAGTTGAGTGTTAACACAAATTCTAGATAATCCAAATCTCAGATATGATTTAAACGTTTCAGGACAAATTTATCACCGTGGAATTCAACTTAATTCCTTTTAACCAGAGTAGTAAAAATTCTTTAAGGATAATTGGCGTAATCCAAGCTGAGCTCCTTTTACCACATTTCCTGCTCACTTTAGAGGGTGTCGATGGGCTTAAACTGACAAATAACAAACGCCTTAACATTTAAAATGACAACTGTTGACAAAAAGCTGAAATTTAAACTGACAGGCTGGCAAATATGAATTTACTAACAACTGACAAATTATAGATCTGGAGCTTTGAAATTAATTCAACAAAATAATGCTAATTCTCGAAGATTACCCTTAAAATGGTATTTTTCGCTGTTAACCGACTGCTGACAAATGAGAATTTGCTGCCGGACAGCTGAAAATTATTGATTCAGCTTTGAAATTCAACGGAATTATGCTAAATCTCATGGCAGTTAACTCAGCTCAGTGACAAATAGCTGAAATTTTAACTGACATTAATTAGTATATGTATTAATTAGTATATACATACATTCAGCTATATATACATTCAGATATATATACCCGGCCATCATTTTACAGATATGCCACGCAGCTCGTGCCGATAATAAATATAAGGTTCTTGGCCTTGCTCGGAGTAGAAACAGAGTTACTTATTTCAAAATATTTCAGTGCAAATGTTTGCTTCTTTCTGTTATAAAAGTGTTGTTAAAAGTACGTGTTCCCTACGTGCGCGTGTGTATAGATCCACTGCCTCCCGGTTAGCCGTTAATGGTTAAACACCGGTCTGTTGTGCGGGAGGTCGCGGGTTCAAACCCCGGCCGGACCAACACTCTTATAATAACTGAGTAGTAGGTGCTGCCGTTTGTGAAACAATCTCGTTCTCGAATTGCAAATGGTTAGATCTTCACGTCTTCTCGATCGGTTAAGTAAATAAAATCGTAGGTCCCACGTCGGCCTCAAGTTTATCAGTGTCACCAGACTGTCACGAGTTACCGACGTTAAATAAGGTCGCTTTACCTTTACCTCTACTGCTCTTCGTTATTTCATACAATAGGCGGAAATCCAGAGGTATGAAACCTGTTACTATAGCTCTATTTTTCTTTCAGCTTGCAGTAGATAAAACTCTAGTGCTTTGACAATATCTTTAAGCCTGTTTCGCAAACTATGGCAGAGGGGCGGTTTCAGGAGGTGTGTTCAGGGAACTGCAACTCCACCCCCTCCCACGATGACTCCTGCAGATCACTGTAAATAACATTTCAGAGTCTGTAGATTTTAAATATTTATCTTTGCAACCCTTCAGTACACAACATCCTGAATCTTCCCCTGTATATTATGGGAGTTACAAATGCAGCGCCCAGTATGTAGTACATATATGTGTAGTTGAGGGCTGTTGGAATGAGCCGGCAGACTCCAAAAAGGGATAGCTCTACACACACAAAAATATAAATGCTTTAAACCATTAATTTTTTCGGAAAGTTGCACAGAATACTTATAAGTTTGATATGAAATCGTTAATTTTTTGGGGTTATTGGCACTTTAAGAGCTTGGTAAATGCAGTGCGTTTTACGCCTAAAAGTGCGGAAGTATTCAACGCCTTAACACAGAGACTCAGGAGTGGTAAGGTTACTTTAAAACCATTATCTATATATTTCATTCGTTGATAATAATCAGTATTGGTAGCTCGATGGATATGCGTAGTTAGATTAAATAGACGTGCTTGGGATTGCACAAGTGAGCCAGAAACGTGCTCGCCCTTCAGTTTAATCACTACAACCAACCGGTAAATAAACAGAAATCACTCAAACACCTCATCCCTTGAGTATAACCACAGGAACAGAAAGAATAACACAAATATTGACATTACAGATTTCTGATTAAATGCGGGATAGCTACTACGTGATAATCCGTTAGTTAGCTTTTACTAACCTCAGTAGTACGTGTCTACCTTAAACTGAACCACAGAACTACAGCGAGGGGATTCGTAACGCACTTAAAGAATGCACGCGTGCGGTTGACGCCTTTCACGTGCATTAGCTTTCCACTTTACTTTATTTTGGGAGAGGTATAAAAACAAAGACCCTCGCAAGGATTCCAATAAACGTTTTTGAGATGATGTTTCTCTTTTTAATTACTAGTCGCATAAAGAATGCGGCACGTTTGCGCGACTGGAATGCGACGTCTAAACTGGTTATACGCCTTCGAAATCAGTCCCAGAGGAGAGATTGACAGAAGTAATCAATGAAAATGTCATTTTGCCCCGGCCTCTTAGAATGAAAATGTCCCAGAATTCATCATTTTGCCCTCCCAATTTTCAGGACCTCCTTACGCCCCTGTTTACGCTCATGAAAAAGGCAACGGGTAACACTGACCTTCTTAAGCAATGCTGTGTTGTTAAAAGAGAAGAACAGAGAGACAGACAGTCAGCTCCCTCTAGAAACATTGTTTGATGCCATTCTTGGAAAATTAAAGTTTTAACAGATTGCGAGATTCCTCAGTTCACAAAGAAAAACCAAGTGAGTTGATTTATCAGTAAAAAATGTATCGTAAACAATGACATCATCATCCCTGCATTTAGACAGCGATTGCAATCATGCCTTGTCACTAACTATGTTTAACTGTATAAGGTTCTTGTCATTTACAATTTATGCTGTTCTCTTAAATTAAAGGAGACGGTCATGATCAAATCATGTGACTCGAAGTCTGTTGAAAGTGCATTCACTAATAATGTGCAAGCTAGTTCATATAACTGTTAATTCCGTAAAAAATCTCATTTGAGTGAGAAAGTCAGCAACAGATTTATAATTCTGTGTTACTAAGATGCTTTCCCGAGGGGAGGAGGGGGACTCCCTATATGGAACTTACGGGGATGCTAGTCGTACCTTTTAGGTTAAGATGCTTAGTTTGGTACCACTTAGGGTGTTCAAGTTAAAACGTCTACATGCAGTTGTTGTTAACGTGATACCTTTTAGGGCATAAAAACTACTTCAGTCAGAATTAGTAAAATTATCGTTGAATGATCTCTTGGCCTGGCTTCGCTTCTCGGTATTGATTTTGACAGTCTACTGAATTGCACTTGGATCAAATGTCAGTTAATTTTATGTTTTGGGATTGGTACCTTTTAGGGGTAAAAACGTATTTGAGCCATGCCCACAGAACGAGATTCCGACAGACAGACAGACAATTTTTTTATTAGCTCTTTGTACTACATATAGGTATACATCAGATTGTTGCTAATAAACTTTTAAAGTAGCTAAAAAATAGAAAAGTAACTAATTAAAATATTAAGAGCCTTGTATCGTGACAGATCTGGTATTCATGCATTCATACACGTATTTTGCGGCTATAGTTGATTGAGAAACTTCCCTTGAGGGATTGATAATAGTTAAGAAAATATCTTTTTCTGACATACGGCTATACTGTCTAGGTTAGCAAGAGTTTTTAATTTGAATCAGAAATCATTCCTGATTGCCTCAAACGTTTTACATCTTATTAGGAAGTGTATTTCGTCTTCCATTTCTTTGTTGCAGGTTGGGCATATTCGATCTTCTGGTTTTAAATAGGCTTAACATGTCTACCTTTCTCAATCTGTAGTCAATGATTGCTTATTCTTAATTTCGTGAATGTAATTCTGTGTTTAATGTTTTTAACAGTATTCAAATAATCTTCGAGTTCATACCTTTTTTTTTATGTACGGTAGACCCGTAGTTTGTTGCCCTGGTTTGGATTTTGCCTTTGATGTTTGATCATTAAATATATCGCTGAGCCAATATTGTAGCTCTATGTCTTTTAATCGTTGTTTAATGCTCTTTAGGAGTCCGCTGTACTCTAGCAAATTATTCTGAAGTATCCATATGTTACCGAAGCCAAGGCTCTGTATGGTATTTTGAATTTTAGAGCTCCAGAATGTTGGTTTATTCAGCTGTAAACTGTCAATATATATTATAAAAGTAAGTTCTGGTTCTCTGTTAATTAATAGTTTTGTCCAGTATTTGATACTTCTGAATGTTGATTCGTGCTAAGGGGATACCTACCGAGCTCTGCTCTGCAAGCGTTATTGGCAGATGTTCTTTGTAGTTCCTAGAAGTAGTTTACAGAATTTAGTATGTACTATTTCAATCGGATCATTTGTGTCAGATCCTTTGTTGTTGTCAATTCCCCAGACCTCGCTTCCATATAACAGGATGGGTTTAATTAAAGTGTCAAATAATTTGATCGTAAGTTTAAGGTCAGATCTGAAGAAAGTTCCCATTTCTTGTTTGAGTTTAAACAGAACTTTTAGTGCTGATTTTTTTAGTTCTTGTTTTGCAACAGTGAAATTTCCGTATGCACTGAAAGTGGGCCCGAGATATTTATACATACGGACGTTTTCCAGTTGATCGTAATAAAAATTATAATTGTTCATTCGTTTGCCGTTATTGTTGAAAACAATGACTTTTGTTTTGTCTTTGTTGACGGTTAGCTACAATAGACTTCGAGACAATCTAGGAGTCTTTGTAGGTCATTCGCATTCTTGGATATTAAAACTAAATCATCTGTGTAAAGTATATTGCTCAGATTGACATTAGATATATATATCGGGTCTTCCATGCCCGCATGGTCTAACGTTTGTGGTAAGTCACTTAAAAATAAGTTGAATAGGGTAGGACTGAGCATGCAGCCTTGTTTAACTCCAGCATAGCATCTGAAGGTTTCCGTAATAACGTCATCTTTTTTGACCGCCGAGTAATCATTAGAGTACATCGAGTGTAATATTGAGAACAATTTGCCATTGATACCTGCCTATTTTAGTTTTTCAAATAATTTTTCTCTTTGGTGTGCTGTCGAATACTTTTTTAAAATCGACGAAGTAGGTAAACAACATGTTGTTTTTCTTTTTTGGTTTACTTTTTACGAATTTGTCGATGAGTCCTTTCAGGACGAAGATGCTATCAACTGTGGAGTGTTTTTTCTAAATCCGAATTGCTCTTTTTTTAGAATTCCTTTTTCTGATAGGTACCCATATAACCTCTGATTCAGAATAGATGTAAATAACTTACCGAGTGCGGATAAAAGGGTTATGCCTCTGTAATTCTCTATATTTGTCCGGTCGCCTTTTTTGTGAATAGGGATTATGAGGCCTATGCTCCATTCCTGTGGATAAATCCCTGATTTGAGAATCGTGTTAAATAGTGAAGTCAGGGGTTTTGTAAGCTCTGTTTTACCCGATATAAGGACTTCATTTGATATGTTATCGATGCCCACTGCCTTCTTATATTTCAACTTTTCGATGGCCTCCTCTACCTCCTTTATCGTTATTTAATAGTCCAATACTCCTATTTGTTCCGTCCGTATTTGGGGTGCTGGTCGTGTTCGTTGTGTTGTCTTTGTGTTGAGTATTCAAATCTTTGAAATGTTCATAAGATTCTTGTATTTTTACAGGGCATGATTGATTGGTCAGTTTTTTATTTATATTAAAAAGACCTTTAAGTTCTTTCCACAATTTCTTCGGTTTTTATGGTCTAGTTTCTTTAACCCTTTCCCTCCTGCACCGCCCGTAACCGCCCAATATGAAGCATGTACCTGGAGAAAATTATTGCATCAAACCTAGACATGCTGGAAATACGATGTTGTGATATTATTTCAAGGGATGAATGACTTCGAAGCCACAGCTGTAACGGGGATCACTTGAGTCTCCCACTTTGGAGAAAAACTCATTTGTGTTGGGGATTGTTGTTCATTTCTTCGCTTATCACGAATTTTGAGGAGCTGAAAATCGGCTCAAAAAACTCTTCCCATTCACACTTGAAATCAAAAGCAAATACAAAATCACCATTCAGTTGTTACAGTACCTTGTTTAATCTTTCCAACCAGCAGGTTTGTTTGCATAAAATGCACCAAACGACTGTGAACCACGCCGATGTTTACACTGCGTTTCACTCGACCACATTTCCCTGCTCCCACCTCCAACTGCATGCTGGGTAATCAACAACAAATGCACAAGGGGGACCCCCCTCTGGGACTCCAGTAGGATTTTTTTAGAAGTCTTTTACCCCTACAACCAAGAGCGGTGATTTGGACTCAAGCCGTTGCTTTAAAGTGACAAAAACACATCCTAATAGGTTGAGCAGGGGGAAAACACAACCAACTGCAGAATTTCAAGGGTTTCAGTGAAGAATTATTTCATGTGTCCCAAAGCAGAAACACAACAGAAAAACCCTGTGAAACCCCTCACAAGGCCTACTAAAAGCAAACCAAGTACTTTCCAGCCGTCATCAGACTTAATGATGTCCTCAAGCTCTCCTACAGTGGCTTATTTGTACAAAATTAGAGCACATTTGGTTGGAAATCCTACCGAAGCAGCCATACCTACCACTAACGAGTGTACAGAATTCTCCCAAATGGCATTGTGGGAAAAGTTTGAGCCCTCAGCTTAAAAAGTCAGCAGTATTTAACTGCCCCGGGCTAGCCAAACTTGAACCGAGGGGGGAGGGTTGAGTTAGCACTCAGGATTTCACCAACTGAGCCAAACACGTCCAGTAGGGAAAGGGTTAATCTACGACGAAATTTACGATATTTTTACACAAAGGTGTGTTCACAATTTTAGAAAGCAAATGATTCCTTATCGTCGGACAATTGTTTCAAGGTGTAACTTATACTATTGCTAAAATCATATTATGACCTACGGGGAGCAGAATGACTGCAGAAAAGACAGTTTTTGGCCAAAAAGTGATCATCTTGTTCATCTTATATATTTTTTTACTCTTTAATGCCAGCAGGTCAGTAAATGAACTGTCATATATCAAAATCATTCCCTCTGACAGGATTCCTAATTTTTGTGGTCATATTCAGTTTTTAATCGAGCCCTTGCACTGATAAAAATCAAGTAAATTTCACCCCTGATTTTTGTTGTCAATTTCTTGAAACTGACATTTATTGTTATGAATGAAATGTAGCGCTTCTCGTCAATAATACAATACAATCTTCAACCTGTCAGTTAGGAACACCATTGTAGGAATTATTTAACTTGAATGCCTGACGCGGCCCATATATGTGGTACGAATCGAGCAAACGAGGTTATTAGATGTTTATTATATGGATTCTTCCACTGTCGTGTGTGAGGTCCAGGACGCTTAAGGTCGGACACGTGGACATTCGTCTGTCATGTAGGGAATTCGTGGGTTCAATCACCGACTGAAGGCCCAAGAGTACTCATGTCCCCAGGTTCTTAAAATAACCGAGAAGGTGTTGTATTTACCAATAAGTTCGATCTCAACCTGCAAATGGTTAAGGTTTCAAATCTTCTCGGGTAACGACGTTACGCCCTATGCCCCGGAAACCCCCAGGGTTTTTCGACCCGGGTTTTCCTGTTGACCAGAGTGTAGCAAAACTAAGAAATAGGCCTCTGCGTTGGCCGTGTTTGTGTGGTCTATCATGTGTCCTTTGTCATTCATTCCCCCTAAGATCATTCTATTCAATTCTAGTTTACACTGATCTGACACACCAGAGAAGTGCGTTGTTATATATAATTCATTAGTATATTGTTTTTTTATCAAATTTGTAATCTGTCACTGACAATGCTTATATGTCCCATACTGAAAGAATTTAAAAACGTGATATCAAATGTATAAAAGACTCGTGAGACCCACCATGACTTGAAAAGAGAATACTAAATAATATACTTTTTCTTCACGCACTCGGTAGAACACTGAGGTAAAATTGTCGGAACCATTGACCCCATAGTCAATATGCTTTGTCATTAGCACTAGTCAATTGAAACCCCGGCCCTCCGACCCCCGGGACATAGCGGGCATTAACAGGACATGGCCGTGGAATAACGCACATTTAACGCTGCATTTCTCCGGTGGAACGGGGATCGGCCGGGAAAGTAACGATTTGCCAAATTTGCGGGGATTTTAGCGGTGGTTGTAACGCCAGCCACGACAGAGCGGGACTGGGCCCGAGCATCAACAACGTGTATCAAGTATGGCGTAAGAGACAGTCGCTGGAAAAGGGAAGTTGCATCCTTTGATATCATCCCATGCATAGTAATAGAAAATGTGCTTCAGAAAATCTTTTTTTTCAAATAATGGAACAACAGATTAAAGCTTATGTCAAGAGCGTCCATCTCCCAGATCAGGTTATTTTTACACCCGAGGTGTAAATAAATCCATATCCCTGAGCGATAGACCAATAAAACGCTTACTTTATGGCAATGGCGAGGTTTCTCGTTGTACCCAGTAGCAATATCTCTTCATAAATGATTAGGAAGCTTGTTTGCCTAGTACATTGTTGCATGAAATTACTGCTCACAAGGCTTCTCATTGTTTTTCGTGGCTAAAAATAGCCTGATCTGGGAACACGCTGTCTCACGAATGCATAACGGCTGGTAATGGCTCCTGCTAGTGTATATTCAATTTATCAATGCCTCCTCCCAATTGAAAATTCTGAAGCACATGACGGGGCCATAGGAACGCGTATTGTAACAGCCAACTGTCCCACGATGGGCGGGGAAAAGGTCAAAATGTAACACTGTATAAATGATACATTCCCCGGGGGCCGGTGGGCCGGAGTTTCAATTGACTAGTGCAAAATAATTCGAAATAACGGGACAAATCAGGTAGTATACGCAGATCTGGGACATACACATAATCAGCTTCGATTTCTTAGAAAAATATCTAACAAAATTGAAAAAGATAGCCAAAACATAGTCCGAATTATGTTCGCATGCAACAAAGGAAATTATCAAGGAACAAGAAACACCAACACTAGCTTCGAGAAAGTGCGAAGAATGTCCACTCACGGAATGTGTTCACCGTCCCTCTAGCTCTGAGCACTATGAAGGTTAAAAGGTCAGCTCCCGCGAAAGTTGGCTGTCACACTATGTCGCTTATAAACCTCGATATAAATGAATGATTGCTGGCTGTATACTTAACTGTCTAGCAGATCTTGAATACCACGAATATCGGATAGAGATTTCAGACTTTCAAGGAAACGGGAAAGAGCGATCGACAGTTGGAGGACTTTCTTGTACCATAAATTTGCTTTACTCTCAGAAGCTGAGTCTCACAAGTACAGATTTTCGTACGAGGTGTTCCTGTAGAATTACATTTAGGTAAGTTTATTTAATCTTGTTCTATATTTAAGTGTTTGCAATTTGAACTAATCAGTTAAAAAAACTATTTATCTACTTAATCGTGCTGCAAAGCAGCTCAAACACATTGTTGTCCACTCAAAGAATACAAGACATCAAAAGAATGACAACTTTTGTTTTTATCTGCTGTGGCCGGAATGAGCGAAGCAACTGAGCGACAAGTTTTGTTAGTTTCTGCCTCTAGGGTTGCCAACGGATTCCATTCCCGAGAGCGAATGATAGGAAAACGATAGATAACCGTGTCAAAGTTAGTATTTCTTGTAAATGCGTTTGTACTGAATATTATACTGAATCTGGAAGCTGGACCTTATTGTACCAGGAAGTTCTTGGTAATCGGATGCATTTGCATTCGTATCACTCAGTTAATATTAGTACTGCCGCTATCATCAGTTGTATTTATACTCCACCATTCGATCCGTCTTAGTATAGCTTGTTTTCACTGATGTCTCTAGCAATGTTTGGTAGAATTGAAAGAACTCTACTGCATGTCCTTGCGAGTTTTGAATCCAATAATACTGAATGAAGATAACAATAACATTAACTTTATTTAAGTGTCAAATAGATTCGGCAAGATTGTTAATGAACTGACTATAACAACAACAACATGCAAATATATGTAAAAATCAATCATATAAATTGTTAAATAACCGATAGATAAATATATAAATAAATATATATATAAATACTAGATAAATGAATTGTAGCCAATGCAAGCTAAAAACTGATTAATAAACATTTATCTGCATAGTTATCTAATAGTTATTTCGTATATGAGGCTTACTGCTTATCGTTTGCAGTACAGTGCTTCGTAGCTAGCTAGTCCCGGGCAATCATTTTATTTTGGGAGAAATTCTTAGTCTCGAGTTTCAGTTCTTTTGATGCATCTTTCAACATTTGCAAATACCACATGTAGTTCTCCCACAACGGAAAAGGCGTTTCTTGTTAGTCTCGCGAGCTTATTGTGCAGAGTGTAATAAAATGCGAACTCCTCTGCCCCACTTGACAATTTATTCGTTCATTTAGACAAAATTAAACACATTTAAGGCCATCACAACCTCAGTTCATCGTTGTTTTATAATTACCATAATTCAAGTAGCAACTCACTTAAATTCAAGGCAAAGGACTTTTCAGAGTAATCGCAAATCTGTATATCAGTACTGCTCCTGGGTCAACAAAGCACTTTAAACTGAAACTCACTGGGTATAAATATAATAAAAGGTCGAGGGGGCTACACCAAGGCTAAGTATATTTTTTATCTGAAAAAAGAAATACTGGATATAAATAGAATACGGAGGTAGACAGTGCTACATGAAGGCTATATGTATATTTCAGTTTTATATGGAAAAAAAATGAAGAGTAGCACATTCTACCTTCCCCGGACACGAGAACATTCTACAACTCGATCTATTAATTCAGTATGATTGGCTAGCTGCTCTCACATTTTCGTCAGGTCGTGAATTAATTTGTGCTTCCTATCAAATCAAGGTGTTTTCCGGCATAATGTGTGCATTTCCTTGAATGAATGTAAACTCTCGAAAATGAGTAAGTTATCCCGCTGTCTCATCGGAAGTTGCTGTCTATGCATCATGACTTTGTTAGCCGAGCTTGCCGAGTATAGTACTGATTACTCGAGATCCAACTCATCACATTCCGTCTAAAAGTTGGCGCGGAAATATCACACACGCTGAATCTTAAAGGCGACAACATTTAAAAGTTTGTAGAACGAAATTAGATGCGAGCATACAAGAAACTTCTCACGTCTGAGTGGCTGAGCTTGATAGATGTATCCATCACGATTCCGTTACAATACATTCCTATGAACGCAAGCAACCCCAAGGCGCGTTTTGGGGTACATATTCCAAGTGTTCCGAAAAAGGAAAATACCCCAAGACCAATCCAATCTCGTTTACATTATCAAACATACAAAAATAATTCCTAAAGGGGGTACTAAACTGGTAGCAACAGGATTTCAAGTTATTCCAATTTCGGAATAGCTGGAAATGCGCCCGAGTCTCTTGAATGATTGGAATTGCAGCCATCTCGATCTTGCGGAATAATAATATTAGAGAGATTAAGCACCGCGTTCTACGGGAAACGGGAAACGTCATCCCGCTGTCAAAATACGAAATAAATATGTAAGAAAAGTGGAAAAGAATTCCAACGTTCACAACAAATGCGGATCTACTTAACTTCACGTAAAAACTGAAAATGTCAAGCAGCAAATGCGCGAAAATTGTGGTTCGTGGGAATAAAGAACGCGATGCTTAATCTCTCTATTGAAAGAGATCACAGTACGGTTTCTTGGAGTTTGTATCCCCTGAGGGAGGGGGAGGGGTGTGGGGAGCAAGACAGTTCCAAAGATTATATTGTATCGTTTCTACTATGGTAGCTTTGCTGTACTATGACCATTTATGGTCCAAAGTGTTTCCTCGCGATTGACTTGAGTGTTGGTGTACTCAATTCCAATGCGCATGACATAGGGCCTCCTGTATAGTTTATGATTCCTCTTTCTGTAGAGATGGTAACATCGAATTCATTTGCTGCATGATTTTAGTTAGACTGACTAAGTAATCTAATTATGTCTAAATTGTTCTGTGAACTTTGTTCCTTTTTATAGTACTTTTAACATGCTCTTGAAACGTTAGCTGCCACTCGCTTCCCACGGCGGTTAGTGTGCATACGTCATGATCTGCTCTCACCCGTTAATAAAACCAGTATTTAACTTCTCTTTTTACACAACCCAGTCATCCCGTACTGTTTATAGGGGAGGTGGGTGGCGCAGCGAGTAACCGCTCGCCTCTCACCACTCAGTATGACCCGGGTTCGCCTCCCGGACGCGGCGTCATTTGTGTGTTGAGTTTGTTGATTCTCATCCGTGCCTGAGGTTTTTTTTCCGGATTCTCCTGTTTTCCTCCCTCCGTAAAAATCAACATGTGAGTCGAGCGTTGAGTGCAGAGAATATATGAATGTAGTAAGGAGTGTGTGGCGGCTCGTATCGTAATAAGACCTAATAAGCTTCAATATTCGAGGGTAAACTATTGAATATTCAATTGATTGATATGATCTAAAAGTTGCCCAAATCTTGTGAGATAGCCGGTTTGATACGTATACAATAGAATTCAGTAATAAAGCCTCGATATCTCAACAAAAAGTTCTAAGTTCTAGTTCAATTATTACCCAATCAACTGATCCATTTTCGTTGTACTGGTTGATCCTTGATTTCTTCTCCGTCGATTTATACAGTGCAGACATTCTGATACTGAGATATAATGAAAGACACGATCTTAATTCTGCTGTATAGTCGCTACTTCAGGGATAGCGATCTACTGAGTGTTTCCAATTCTTTCTTGGCGACTACTGGACTACCTGGCTTCTACCAATTAATCGAGTTAAGTGATCAATGCTTTTGATCAGGAATGAAAGAAGTTCGGCAGCGAATGCTACACTGAGGCCCGGGTGCGAATCGGCGGCATTTCTCATTGGTTAGGCAGTGCAGCGGTATAGTACTTGCTGCTTTGAAAAGGAAACGCGAAAAAGTCTTATACTCTGTTAGCGAGGCAAGCGGCCGCGGGCTGCTTTACCTGTTGGCGCTAATCAACTGAACCAACTCGCAAACTGATAACAATGACTTACGGTAAAATAATTTCCTCAAACCGAAATCAGTACATTAGATATGTTAATTGGGGACCCAGTTATACTATCTATCATAAAGGTAAATAACTTAGACACTTAAATTCCTTGACTTAAATTATTGTTATCAATCATTATTCTTATTATTTCTATTTCGTATTGTTAACTTTAGCTGAGTAGCTATTGATACATAACATTTGCAGATATAGGACTTGTTGAATATTTAAGTTGTTATTAACAAATTATTGTCTAATCACCATTCTTCCTATCTCCAACCAACTTCTTGAACACCGAAAACGGCAAATTACTGCCTGAACTATTTTGAGCAAATTCACTTACAATATGATAATAAATTTGTTTCTCTCACGGGCACCCCAACAGTAGTAAACCTAAACATCATCTCGTTCCCAGAGTCCGCGATCTTTTGGCCAGCGCCAAGATGGCGTTTGGTCACCGCTGGCCGAAAAATGCGCGGGCTCTGGGAACGAGATTGAGATGCATATTTTCAAGCATAAATGCTCAGAATATTGCTTCGCGACTCGGGCGATTTTTCTCCTGCAATTTTCCGTGGAATTACATCGTCGCAGGCATGTGATTTTCCTATAATATAATAGTCATAATATAAATGTCCCGCTTTTTCAAGCATAAAAAAATGATGTATCAAAGCCGGCTGCACTGGACCTTTCAGGCCAGATAAAGAACTGAGCCTTCTTGTCACAACCTGTCACCTCCCTACTTGGGAAGAATGTAGACCGACCCTCGCGGTTAGTTGGATCACGAGTATACAAGGTCAGGTTAGACGTGATCAGAGAAATGAACAA
Organism: Actinernus sp. WN-2022; assembly: GCA_030867875.1. Lineage (NCBI taxonomy): Eukaryota > Metazoa > Cnidaria > Anthozoa > Actiniaria > Actinernidae > Actinernus > Actinernus sp. WN-2022. The sequence continues at coordinate 37,537,334 of JAOWCC010001751.1, read as the reverse complement.
ATTAAATATCAGTGCATGGTTAATAAAATCTAGTTAACCGTTTTACCATTTTTGTAAGTGTAATGGCATACGATTCATTTTGGGAGTACTTGAACAGATATTTTGCAAACTGTCCCCTCAAACAATCCCAGACTGCGTCCCTTTCGTCTTTCTCGAAGGGCTAGCGCTCGAAACGTTACCTCACTACCCACGGAGGGTAGCCTACCCCGGGTTATCAAGTCTTAACTGATAAAACCTGTGTCTTGTACACTATTGTTTTGGTAGGACTAACCTTTACAAGAACAATAAAACTACGAGAAAGAACAGAAAGCAGTAGTTTTCAATAGGATTTTAAAATCTCCTCGGCTAGGCTGCAAGCTCGATCCGTGCACGACGTCATATCTGAGATATGAGGTACACTATAAACCGGTTCGGCTGAACCAGTCAGACAGCACGTCACTGAGGAGATATCAGTGTATAGTATACACGTTTGTAATCAGTTTATGCTCCTTCCAGCACGTTCTAATTAACCAATCAGAGAGAGCATCACTGAGGAGATATAAAATTGAATAATATCACGTTTGTGATTCAGTTTATGCAGCTCCTTTCAGCACGTTTTTCTTCAAACTGTGCTTAGCACGCAAGGTTTGAGAAAAAAAGGAAAACGAGATAAAGTGATAGTTTTTTTGCCTTACCAATCTTGTAAATTTACTTAAAAGCATTAGAGAAACTATCACCAGAGTATTTTAAACCGTACATTGACAACAATTAAACTTCCATCCCTTCTTTACTCATTGCATCTCGTTAGCACTAGTACTCTTGCATTCTGTTGAGATCCAGCAGTAGGGGAGTCGGGGTGGCGCAGTGGTTAAGCGCTTCGCCTCTGTGCGGACCCAGATTCGATTCCCGTTCGCGGCGCCACATGCGAGTTGAGTTTGTTGGTATCTCACCTTTGCTCCGAGAGTACCGTTTTTTCTCCGGGTTCTCCGGTTTTCCTGCCTCCACAAAAATCGAATACGAAGTCCAAGGACTACGGCAAAGCTGACACAACGTAGGATTTTATATTGAATATTACAATATATAATCCTACGTTGTGTCGGCTTTGCCGTAGTCCTTGGACTTCGTATTCATTTTCATTTTGGCTGATTAGATCTGACTTAGATCCAACGTAGCAACCAGCAGGATTTTCGTCCACGGTTCTTTGCAATTTTTCAAGTTTATCTTCATACAAAAATCGACACGCTAAATTCTAATTCGATCTGTTGACTAGCCGGGCCCTGACTTTCATCAGCCCCTATGGTTGTTTCAGGTCTCGTTAGAAATTCAGAGAGTTCTAACTGGTAATTTTGATTCGTTTTCCGAACAGGAGTTTACATCAGCCAAACGTACACGGTCTCATTAATACTGATTTAACGTTTAGACGTCAATCAAATTAATGCTTTGAGTGGTACTTAGGGGATTAAGAACTAAACTTCTGTGATGATCGATTGCAAAGAACGAATTCATTAATTATGAAATCTTGAGTCGTAAATCTTGTGTAGCGGCAAAATAAACGAGTCAAAAAATCTACCTCTTCATTTTTCACGGCTTAAATAAAACAGTAAAAGAAATGATTTCCTTTCTGATCATAACGGACTTCATGTATGATTGTCATGGTTATTTTAAACCTAAGTGCTCTTCAACATTATCCGGTGGAATACTTAGAGGGGACTAAGAGACGATTAAAGTCAATTTGGAGAAGTTAATTCTGTAGTTAATTCAGAGGACCTGAAAGTCTTGGAATCTGAACGATCCACGACCCTTTCTACGTGAAACACATAAGAATGTTTATAACTTTTACAGCTTGGTGGCTAATCAGCTAATGGTAAACCGGTCTAAACCGGAAACACATTCCTGCAGGTAACGAAGTTTCGGCTGCTGTTCTTCATATAAGAAGCTGAAGAACAGTGATCAACATAGTTGAAAGTTTGTAGACTTCAGTGCGAACTCGGGATTAGGAACTGAGTTGCTGCTAACGATACTCTCAGTGTGAGGAAAAAGGTAATTCAATCTTAGGCCAGAGATTTACGAGCAGCGAAATAGTATTTTCTTTCTTGGAGTAAGCACTAAAAAAAACGTTTTCCTTCTAAAATGTTGTGTCTTTTCGGATCCTCTTTTCCTTTCACTGACAATGTCCATTGAAATCAGTAATATTAGATTTTGGCTTGCTGTGGCAGTGAACTGATTTGGACTAACTTTTTCTTATCTCTGCTTTACCCAAGCTAATTTAAACATTCCATAAATTAACGCGGGAAAGAGGTATGATTCCCAACGCATTCCTGACGGCAGAGTGGACAGGAGGACGAGGTCAGTAATGGCTTCCCATCACGACTTCCACAACAAAGGCATTAACTTTAAAGCCCCTCAATACTCAGAGAAAGAGGACGATAAAGCCGATAGTAAGGCCACTAGTGCGACTTTTATCTTCCATGGGTCGAACTGAGTCAGAGCCATGGCTTCTTTTGTTAACCGATCGTCGCTCATAGGGAGGTGGACTATTGCACTTAAGGGGAGGATTGGCAATTTCAGTATAATACTAAAAAATATCTCTCAGAGGCCGAATTTTCTAAAAAAGTATGCGCCATGCAGGAGTTTGCTTTCGCTCCGTGTTGCACAATTTTTTTAGAATACATCTGGTATTAATAGTTTATTTCATTCCTATTGCAGCATAAGCTGAATTACTCAAGGAGAGGTCAATATACATTATTAGAAAACACCTACGATAAACAATTAGTAGATATAATTACTTACTACAATTACTAATCAAGACAATATGGGAACTATTACGCGAAATGGTCCTGATATTTAATGGTGAAAATGTCAGCGAAACGCTTGGTTTTGGGAGTAAACAATAGGCGCAACTTTAATATGGCCAGAGCAAAGATTATAGGGGCAAGAGACAGGGATGCGTTAAGGAGCGGGGAGGAACTAGCTTTCTTGATGAATCTCTTGCACGATTTCTATAAAATAACACCTAATGTTTCTTCATGTTGATAATCTTATATGAAGAGAAAAAAAACACCGACATGCTTCCTATTTCGAATATATAAATCAGTAGTCAATACTTCAAGTACGTTCTTGTATACTATATGTATATCTGACGCATTTAAAATTTAGTCGAAAAAGCGGTAAGAAAAAGAAAGAACATTGCACGCGGTTCACCTTCCAAATTGTGGGGATACAATAGATAGCGTCTTCTCGTTCTCCTAGCAGAAAACACGTTTATCATTCAGGAATCATATTTTTAGCATAACTTGCTGTAGAGTTACTGCAGCGAGTAATCTTTTCCATTGCTTTTCTTCTTATTACAATCAACGTGACAAAGACTTGTCATCAATTTTGAGCCCTCTTCAAAAGAGACAACTTCACACAAAAAATGCCATTAAACAGGTTTTTCTATTAAAGAAGACTTTATTTACGTAGACGACAAGTGAAAAAGAAAACGCTTAACAGCCTTGAGAGTACATCATCAGTTACGAAATAACATCTTTCATCACAAAACAGCTACTAGATAACTCGGCCGGCTCGGCTGGTGTAATTTTGTACAGGATAGGAGTGCAATGATTTAATCAATAGTTCAGTATACTTTACAAGTAAATAAGTTAAGTTGCACTTTTCAACGTATATGCGTCATATGACTCTGATCTATGAATCACATTGAAAAACTTCACTTTGCCGTTTTACAATTGGCTTTGGCTTGAGTTATTGTGAGAATGTAATCTAGAATCCAACCCCAGCCCCTCCTACGGCTTTGCTTGAATAGAAATCATAAAGAATGAGCGAATTAAATAATGAGCTGTTCTGCCTGTTCTTTCTCCGCCCTCCGCCCTCTGTTCTTTCTCCTTTCTCTTTGTTTTCAAAGGTCATTAGCTTTTGTTTCTTGTTCTCAATTGGGTGGATTTCAAATTATTTAATCTTCTGAAAGCTCCGCCTTGATTTTCATTCTGCTCTTTTTAAATCTGCCAGAGAAAACACCACTAACATCCTTCAGTCGTTGTTTAATTTCTAGATGCTTCATTGGTCATTGTAGTAAGTGTAAATGACCTTTTTTGATCTGTACTAATATGCAACACGTCAGTTAACAAACGCTCTATAGCATACTTCAATCCTGCATGGAAAAACACAAAGAACCGGAATTAGCGGCTTCGTTGTTGTAAAAACTCTGCACCCGCTGTTCGACTCAGTCAGTTTTTTACTTCAAAAGCATTGATTTATTTTGTTTCTTCGCACTCCTAGGGGCAACTTTCTCAGCAACTTCGCTACTACGTTGTTGAAGAGTTAATACAAACTCATCGAAGCTGGTCTATTGACCTTGTAAGCATCGGAACCGTACTGTGGTACGTACCATGAGTAGAAGTAACACATATTCGTTCATTAACACCTAATAAGTGAGTTGGCTATGAAACAAATAAGTGGGTGCAAATGTGATTTTTACTCATTCAAACAATTTCTGGCGCTTTTTAAACTCTTTTCAGTGCTGTTAAATTCAAGCTCAAAGCAAGATCTTTTGATTCCTTTACGCGGGGTGGGATTTGTTTGGGGAGTTGCTTTAGTGTCACCTTTCAACGAAGCGACACTGTAAATCATTGTAACTGGACGTCTTGTGTTAGGTTTCCTATTATCAGTGACAGAAACGTGTCAAGTGAGAATCGGTAATGTGGCACAATGAAGTCAAAACCCACAGAGGGGGCTACGACACTTCGGGTACTTAGATACGTTAGCTTAATATCGTAGCTTATTGTGTACGAATTTGACCAAAGCGGAAGACAAGCTACGCTACGATATTGGTTGCCAGAGCCTGGCAAAGGGATATAACTAGCTAGATCACTGACTGGATGCATTGATTTGTGTTTCAATCGTTGTCAGGTGAGGATGATTCCAGCACTAGCTTTGGCGCTGTTCTCGACGCTCGTGTTAACTCATCTTCAATGCCAAGGAGCTCCGACGGGACTGCAGTCTTCACAAGCAACCCCAAAATCGACTACACTAAATACATCAGCCAGTCATCCTGTAAACCACACCAAGACTACCGCTACCACACCTCGTACTATCGCAATTCAAGCACCAAAATCCAAACGGCTAAAATCCAAAGCCAAACGTAAATCCAAAACCACACGCAAAGTCTGTTCCCTTAGCACAGAGAAAATTTTACCAGCAGGGCCGCATAAAGATGAGAAATGGATTTATTTACAGCACAATTTGTTCTTGGCTATCAACGGCAGTCGTGTCTGGGGTACAGAACAACGCGACAGTGTATACGGTAAGTTCGTATTTTAATCTTAGACTCTACGACTTATACTGATACCGTATACTATGATAACTATCTCGGTTATATACACCATGCAGTTAAAGAATAAAGAAGTATACGAGGTCTAAAAACCACAACAAAAAACGTGTACGGTCGGTCTTGCCAAATGTTGGATCTAAAAACAGATCTGGCTGGAAGAAAATAAAACAATAATTTGTCCGAAGACTACCGCAGTAATGATTCGAACAACGCGTAAGAGCTTTTATGATATTTCGGCTGGTCAAGTACCAGTCTTCATCAGGTTTATTTTACAATGGAGCTCAAATGGATACAATACAGATGCTACTTTATCAACCTAGCACAGTAGTTTCGTGGTTCAATATTTTGTAGTATATTTGCCCTGCACGCCGGTATCAAACTGTGGAGCAGTTAATTCTCACGGCCCTTTGTTCTTTTTACAATAATGAAGTTCAAACTGAGGAGCACCAAGTATCCCACTGTTAATGTGGACTAACAAACTGAAAAGCTTTACTAGAAACTAGCCGGGTGCCTACACCATGTGGTTAAGACCACATACCCGTGAAGAGAAAACATCCGAGCGAGCAAGATCTAAAAACTGAAACTGAAATTATAAAACGTGTGACAATCTCGTATTTTTACTTAAAGTTGTCACTTTAATCCAACCTAGTCGTCAAGCTTTAACACAAGAGTAGAAGGATCGACGGTAAAGCGGGTTTAGTTTGAAGTAGGATGTGCAAGAATTATATGGCATTCCTACACTGCCTTTGAACATAATAAAAGCAACATTGGGATTTACTCCCAGCATCTGAAACGCTTTGCTTGTGCTATTGTACTGAATTTAAGCTTAAAGCTTAAGAGTTAGTATTCAAGTTCACGTTGGAACAGGGATAGCTTAGCGCCCACTTGGTTTAATAAACACAACCCCGAAAAACCGTCATAAAGTTGAGTGGCATTTCAAATTCGTGACACGACAGGGACGTCTCATAATCAGTTATGATCGAGTATCAGCTACCTAGCGTGCCTCATGCAGTGACAGCTCTTTTATCAGTGAATTTAATCAAGCAAGTTAAAGAATTAGGAATTGGTATTGGACTATTTGATAGGTGCCAAAGGAAGCTTGTGGGCATTGAGCGGCGCTAACGACCTACTGACACATTGTCAACAAGTGAACTCGTTTAACGCACAAAACCAGACTGTAAATTACTGTATCAGTTGCTCATCAGAGTTACGAACAAAGAGCTTGAAAATATTATATATATAGGGCGAAATTTACAATAAGAAAACAAGTTTCGACAAGTAACAAATATTTGGAACTGAGGTAGAATTAGTCTTTGACAACACTTTCAGCTAAATACGTTTCAGTTAACTTCTCAGTGCCTCAGTTCCAAATAGCAGAGTCGTAACGAGGTATATTTGTTCTCTAGTGATTCCGTATTTTTACCCAGAACTTTGATCCCTGATCCCAGTTTTCCAATAATTTGTGATCCGTGATCCAGCCAAAAATAAATGAGCCCGTTCATATTCTGGTATATCGATCCCGATCCCATAAAATATACGTTGATCCCGATCCCGGGTCTGTGACCCTGATCCCACATACCTCGTTACGACCCTGGGCTACTACTTCATGTAGCTGTGACAATAACCTACATTAGCCTAATTAGCTCTAAAACACCCAAAATTAGTGACTACCTCTAAACACCCTGAATTAGTGAGCAACCCGTTGTTTACGGTTAGTTTTTTTTTTTTAATGTAGGGTCAGCTGAGTTTTATAAGGGTTTGGGACAGTTTGTGCAGCTACATGACGTACTTGTCCCACCCTGAAATAGCTAACCAGAAAAATCACGCACGGTGACACCTTACTTTGAATATTTATTCATTGCGGATAATGTAATTTTTTGCGCCGCCAGTTTTGCCTTTAAAGGACGAGGAAAGCCGTGAAACAAAGAGTTCAACCATTTGAATTTGTATCTTTTACGAAAATGTGTTCGTCTGTTTTAACAATGGCTGAAGTTTTCAGTTCATCTTATAAACAGTAGGAATTTTTCATCTACTTTTATTGTCATCAAGATTTTAGTTCTCACTACAGCCCTATTGGTTTTTCTTTATCATCATAACCCTCAATCATAAAATTGGGTTTCATTGATGGAATTAAATAAATCATTTTGGTCCTTGAAGAACAAGCAAAAATCCCAAATTTTCAGTGGAACACAAGTTAGAATATCGGAGCTGTGAGCCAATGAATGTATGACAATTTTATATAACTTTGTATGCGGCATGGCCGATGAACTAACTACAATAAAAAAAGGCTTAATTTCCCTTCGAAATAATTTGGTTTCATTTCAAAACTCTTTGGATGGAACTTTTAAGGATTCATCAAGTTTTAAAAAAGAAATAGGCAGAAGAACTTGGTTTTTATGCCTGTCGGAAAACACGTTGGGCCCGGCGTCCTGTCATAAAAAACAACAACAGTATTTTAACGGAACAATACAGCCTATCGATGTAAAACATTTTGTGTACACTTTTATTATCGATGTCTAGAATATATACAAAGAACAGTTTTATAGGACTCATAGTTTCGATTTTTATTTTTTGATGACGTCACATGCAAATCACGAATCAGATCGTGTTTCCAATAAGGTCGGCACGTACGTCCCGGGGACAAATCCCTTGTTGCGTACACACGAAGGGACAAGTCCCAGGAACAAGTCCCCTCGTGTGAACTAGGAAAAATCGTGTCATTATGTCCCCGGGACTTGTCCCCTCAATTCAAACCAGTCCCCGCGACAATATTTTTCCTAGTTCAGACGAGGGGACAAGTCCCAGGGACTTGTCCCTTCGTGTGTAGCGACCTATAATGAATTACGAACCAGTGTAGTTAAAAGATTGTTATTAATGACGTGAAACAGGCCATATGGGCTCCTGCGTGAAATTATTAAGAATTGTCTTCAGCTCGTATGACAGATGGAAAGCATTTTCGCCTAAAACTTGAAAAAGTTGGCCCAGTGCCATTTGGTTGAAAATGTAAAAATAAAATACAAATGGGAAATAAAATATTAAAAAGGTATGTGCGCATGTCCACCAGAAAGAGCGGGAAACTAGATCAGAACCCGCCAACCGGTAGCCAATATTTTCCAAATCTTTCCAAACGAAATGTCGCGTACCTGATTTGATTTGTCTACCGAAATTTCTGGGTTTTTTTCCGGTGATTTGCAGTAATTTATAGAATTTCGCCTTTAATCTAAATGTAATTTGGTCTTCCTTCGCGAAATGGCCATCATTTGTTCTCCAGCGTCGGTGTTGGAATCTTTTTTTATTCACACATTTTTAGCCTATATAGGGGATTAACCCATTACTTCTTACTTGATTTATCCAAACATATTCCTTGTAACATTAGATATATTTGGGTGATTTGTGTATTGGCCACCAGACACTATACCACAACAAAGCTGGCCTCTTGTTTACACTTGTGCATAAACATGCTATGCCGACGTATTTTTTCACTCTTAAGAAATTCGAAGAAAAAACCCGGCCGAGCGCTTAATTAGTTTCCAATATACACACCTCATTGTGTTATAGTCCAATCAGATTTTACCTTCCATATCCTTACTTTTTTCTTCGAATTTATGAGAGTGAAAAATACGTTTGCATAGCAGGCTAGCCTTATAGACGAGATTTAACCTTCAAGTTTCTTCGAAGCAAACTATTTCTCTTCTATCTCAGGGTATTATTGTTGTACTATGCCCGAATGTCCTGATATGCTTCACAAACTTTTTCAATAGAGGATGACAAAGATTATAAGTGGCTTACAAAGGTTTATTCTAGAAACTTTATTTCGGTTACAGTCAGTGAACTGGTCAGTTTCAAGTCTTCAAAACCCTTGTACGCCTGGAAGGCATGTTTAAGCCTACTAATCTTTGAGTAGTAGTTATTTTTGTCTGTTGTCATTAGAAAGGTTATCATTTGGGGGTTGTCAATGCCCCTTCAAAAGGCGATAAAATTCGTTTAAGTTCTCGTTATCGCATGTCAACTGATCAGTCACCAGTCAAGTCATCGTGATAAAAAATGGCGTAACAAAAGTTAGTTGGCTCCACCCTCTTCATTCCAGGAGCAAAACCTTGCATGCAGTTAAAATCTCGAAAGCTTCTTCGTAATCCTAAGTTAGAAATATTTGAAAGCTGGTACAGTTGTTCTGCTCTAACACCTTGATGCGATAACGTAAAATCTCCCAGCAAAATCCCTCTCCCAGGACCTGCATTATCTGTACTGTGATTTATAAAGCTCTGTTTAAAGCCGTTATGAATCCGAAACACGAAAGAGGAATCTGGATTATTGGATCTTCTTCCAAATATAGATATATTCTTTTGGTCTCATTCCAAATCCGGCTTGCTTGGAGAGGTGCATTTTGAACTCGTTGAATATGCTATCGCCCCGAATTCTATTGTTCCATTGTTCTCTGCAGCATGTCAGGGCTGCAGGGCCGTAGCTAGCGGGGGGGGGGGGGGGGGGGGGGGGGGCGCCCCCCCCAAGAAAGATGGCACCTTGGGCAACTCTCATTTTAGTACCTCTTAGGGTTGAAAACAAAAATGTACTTACATGAAAAATGGGTATGTATGTGAGGCCAAGAGGCTCAAACCCTGACCATGTTTGACCCAAAATCCGAGCTCCAAAACCCTGATTACCCCCTTTTTTGGGAAAAAATCCCTGATTGCCCCTTCTTTAAATAGAAACAAATAGGCTCTGTGAAATAAATGTTCGCCTGTTCCTAACTGCCTAAAAAATACTGAACCCCGACCCTGACTGCACCCAAATTAAACTCAAATCCTGACCCTGATCTGCCCAAATCAGGTCAAAACCATGACCCTACCTGCCCAAACTGAGCTCAAAACCCTGACCCACCCCGCGGAACATACATAATACGTCACAAACAGGAGTAACCCTCCCCGGGCATATCATGCAGGACATTCACATGGTATTTTCTTCTATCTCAGGGTGTTATTTTTGTAGTTTTGTTTTAAAGAAACTTGAAGGTTCAATTCGATTAACAGTGCCCATTTAAGCAGCTTATCTTTCGTTTATAGCTCTGCTCTGTTCGATCTCAATTCGGTCTCCCGAAAGGAACAAATACCCCAGTCGGTATTTAGTTGGAGTAGCGTGTTCGTATTAATTATAGCTGAATGAAGTCCGTAAAAGCAATATACCAGTTACAAAAAAAGGAGATAAACCAGATAAGATTCTTCTACAGTGGATACATTGACAATGATTGGAGTTTTAACAGCATTTGAAGCAAATATTAAACTGAATATGTTTTCGTATTATGTTGCTCAGTGTATTTACTGTTTTTTCTTTTGGCAGTTGTGATGGAGATCAGAACAGTCGGGCCAAATGGGCTATTTGTGATGATGGGGAAAACATCCCGCCGATATTTATCGATGAACAGCACAGGGAGACTGTATTCTTCGGTAAGTTTACTTACTTTTAACTCACATAGAATAAAAAAAAAACATTATTTCATGACCAGAATAACAAGCATGATCGTAGAAGAAATCAGTTGTATCCACTGCGAATTTTCTGAAAGTTAATACCAATTGAAGTAGCATAGGATAGTTGTCACAGTATAGGATACGAAAAACAAAGAAAACACTTCCTATAGGAAAAGCCTGAAATCGTGTGCTCCAACCAATGCAAACTCACTATGCAGACTCTTGGAGAGAAACCGGTTTCTGGGAAACCCCACACTCCATCCTAATCTTTAATGGTCAATAATTAATAGAACGATGCATATCCAAGGGAGGGGTGGGTGAGTAGTTCCCCAGAAACCGTGATTGATCCGAAATAACATAGTTCAAGTTCAAGTTTATTCTGCACTCTGTACTATTTACAATGACTACAGTTACAATTACATTAACAATACATTTATATGAAAATAAAGAAATGTACATATTCTATATTGAGATCGTGCGCAGTGACCAAAGTAGCGTAGCTTCCGAGTTGGACACTGCCTACGATTAAAGATACTAGATTCATTTAGGCACAGCTGAATATTCATATATTCATATTATAATATTTGTTTTTTTAAAAGAGTAGTTGTATATTTGTTTTTAAATATACTAACAGAGCAAGCACATTTCAATTCAAAGTCGATTGTTTCCCAGATTTTCGATGAGATGTACTTAAATGTATGCATTCCGTAGTTTGTTCGTGTTTTTGGTCTATTAAAATTTAGATTAGCGGCAAATCTTGTATTATAGGAGTGATTTTGTTTGGCAAGTATAATGTAATTAGAAAAGACAGATGGCATTTGTGTTTTCTCATTAATAATTTTGTAAGTGAATACTGCAATTCTTAATTTGAAGATATTATCAAGTTTTAGAAGCCTAAGGATATTAAAATATGGCGTTGCATTTTCTCTGCTATGAGCAAAAAAGATGTTTCGTAAGCATTTATTTTGGCAGGTGCGTATTTTTGATAACTTGGTTGTATATGTGTTACCCCTCTTTACATAGTAAAGAGCATAATGACTGAGAGAGCTAATGAAATTATATCAGTTAAGAATTAAATTAACTCTGGAAGAAAATGAGGGGCTAGTGGCCGTCAAGTGATGCGAATCCTGGAAAAGTGTTGGGTTGGGGGGGGGGGGGGGGGGGGGGGTGGAGGGTGCTCTTGTTTATGACGTAATAATATATAAATATGTCTGCGGCGGTACGGGTTCGGGTTTGAATCTATTTTCGTGAAAATATGTCGAATTCCGGGTTATAACCGATTTAGAATAACCAAACAGGGAGAAAATCCGGGTTCGTTTTCACAATAACTTGGAAATACGGGTTTTGGAACAATTTTTTCTCGTAAAACCGGGTCCGGTCCTGGACTCCATGGTCGCACAACGTACCATTTACGAGTAGTGGTTTATATACGTTATATAGACTGACAAGAGACCCAGGGGATTACGACAAAGAATCCTATAGATGGTTTTCACTCAATCCCCAGAGATTCAAATGACAAAGGCGGGCATGGCGGCCATGTTGGTGTACAGAACAAAAGAAGCTAACGAAGAATCTATTGTTAACTGTACACCAACATGGCCGCTATGACGTAAAGTACAAAGGGTCTATTGAGTGACTAAACGAAACACATCTCATGCAAAACATGTACAATTAAAAAAATTGCGCAATCTTTGTAATGCGCTAATAAACTCACGATCAGTCTAGGCTAGAGATGCTCCTTCGCCTTGCTGACCAGTATACCCATAATGATGTTTGTTTTTTTCATTTGCAGCTCACATATACTGACGAGAGCGTGTTCAAACGATCGCAACAGAAATCTGGATTTTATAACTACAAAAGTTACAAATATTGTTGGTATGTTGGTTTCAAGAGAAGTGGAGAACCAAAAGTTGGTCCAAGAGTATATGCACATCAACATGGAGCGAACTTCCTAGAGGGAAAGGTTAAATGACGGCGGGACGAACACCAAGAAAGCGCAGCCTGTTTCGGTTTCATGAAACTCTTGAAGCTTGTCGAACATAAATTGCTTAATATGTACATATCCTCCCTTGATAGCTTAAACATAATTGCCAAGGACAATTTAATTAGCCAGGAAATTCAAAATGTCCGTTTCTTTTTGTGTGTATGGTAAACACCGTATCGAAGCATCATGCAAGCCCTTCAATCACATATGATCCGACTGAAGCTTCGGAGCAATTAACAGCTATGCACACAGGCCAAAGCAGTAGTGGCAATGCACAAATACTTACTTGTCGTGATGTAACATGGCCCTAGCTATTTAACGTGTACATAATATATGATAATGTACAGTACATAAAACAAATAATAGGTCCATATGCCGAGAAGAAAAAAAATATTGCATGTATTGAGCATCATATGTGAAATTTAATTATTTTTTGTAGGTGAACTAACAGTGAACTAACAGTGTAGTATATAGTTTTTATATAGAGATGACTATAAATCTAAGAGAAGAGAAAAATGAGAAACAGCATGAGCGCACTCACACCGCGGCAACTCCGCTGGCCGATAGAACGAAGGCTATGATTACAAATACAAATTACCGAGGGCTTAAAGTGCAAGAAACGCCATAAAACAACATGAACTCTTTTTGCCCCAAATTCTATTTCTGATATATTTCAGTTGTCTAACTTAGTTTTCTTTGAGAGGCAGGAGCAGAAATTAAACTAGAATAAACGCTACCCGAATTGCGGGATTGATTCATCTTGTGATGTCGCAATGAAAACTTACGGGATTTCGCTAAGGAGGGAGTTGATTCATCTTATGACGTCACAGGATCCATGAAAAGTAACCAAAAATAGGGATTAATGCCAGAAATGTTACAAAATTTGCAAGATTAATACCTTTTAGCGAGAAACAAACACAATAGTACAAATTATTTTTTTTGACATGATACTTGCACTTTAAACTTTTTTAGTAAATATTTTTATAACTTAGTAAACTCACAGTGAATTGAAATTAAGAAAACTTCAACCTGTTAAAAGTCTTAGGTAGTTTTTTTTTTTTTTTTGCGAAACATTGCACATTCGTACCAAAAATTAGAAACAGGGGGTGATTGCCTCTGTTTTCTTTTAGTTACGGCGGGAAACTGGGGAGAGGCGCGCGCGCTGGGCTCATCAAAAGCGCATGCGCGTGACGTTTTGCCGCGGTGTGGAGCGCAAACCTAGAAAGTTAGTTTAAGTATTAATGCCCTAACCGACAAAAAGACCTGAATAAAAATATCATAGAACGAACGTGATAATCAGTCCAGCGGTTGTGTGATTCATCGAAATTAATCAATTGATAATCTGAGAATAAAACTCTAATAGCATCAACTTGAGCGAGTATCATGTTTTTGTAATTCAGCGTACCATTATAGGTCATGTTTTTAAATGCAAAAGTGCAGGTACGGCTTTGAAGGGAATTGTTAGTCTCATTCGCAGCCGTTCTTAGGGGCTATAGTGCAGAGACAGCCATAGAAACAACGGTTGCGAAGTAGGCTAGGGAACTGTGAACCCCAGGAGCCCATTACCAGGAGCGTCCATCTGCCATACTAGGTCTGTGAGTCAGCGTATGACCGGATTGAGCTATATTTAGAACAGATCTCACGGGAGTTCACGTGCTCACACTTTGGGAATCCATCAAACCATAGTCAGGACAATGCAGCGTTAGTAAACAATAGATCATTCTTAATCTCGATAATTACGGCAAGCATATACACGATCGCAGCAGAGTCAGAAGGCAGTTATCCGGGAAACATGTTCTAAAAATAGCTCAATCCGGTCATACGCTAGCCTGCTATGCAGACGTATTTTTTCACTCTCATAAATTCGAAGAAAAAGTAACGTCTACTTACCCGAGCGTTTAATTAGTTTCCAATATGCACACCTCATTGTGCTATGGACCAATCAGATTTTACCTTCCATATCCTGGAAAGTGACGTGATGTTACATTTAAAAGGAATTCAGACAATACATTTGCCATCGACTAATCATAGGAGAGTGTTCACTGGCGCGCCAATTCACTAAAATAATAACAACGGCTTTGATTGGGCGCTCCTGGTAATGGGCTCCTGTGAACCCCTAGTTAAAATATAAACTTTCTCATGACCAAGGGCAAAAATTACTCAGATTAGCAGAGTATTCTTTCCAGGTATATTGTTGAAAATGTCAGACTACTTGATGGCAAAGATTCTGTGTTTGAAAACAAAAATAATTATACACAAATTAAAGCAATCCTTGATTCTGGTTCACGTCGGACTGTAATTAAGTTGCTTGAATAACATTTTGTAATAATCTTTAATATGTGCCATTCTTTATCAAAACAGTTTAGAACATCAGGAGGTTAAGGGTGTGTACTTCTATTCTATCCAATGGTGTTATTGTTGTAGTTTTGTTCCATCCGAAAACACCTTACCGAATATGTTTCCCCCGCTAGGCTTTAATTGAGTAGTTAACGCAAGTAAACGCTAATCTACTATTTCATAGTTTATTAAATTAATGACTCTCAATCGTTTTACTTGCATGGACTTCTGAAGTAGCGCAATATATTTTTATAACTCACTTTACTCAATCACCTCGTTTCTGCGTAACGCGGGGGAGATATTCAGAAAGGCGTATGACGTCACCGTACCATTAGTCGACCCAGACCCTTCTTAATTTTTACTGCGCAAAATGAAGTCGATAATATTGTTATTATCCGAAGACTTTCAAATATCTGCCCTCCGAAGCATTGTGCTGATTCGTATGAGTTTAAAAACTCACCGATATAATATTAAACAACAATTAATAAAGCCTAATTAGTCTCATTCCTTCTGTTGTTTGATCTTACGAGATTTTAGCGAGACCTGAATTTCAGGGCCCTACGAAATGGCGGCCACTGGGATTTGGCGCGCAATGCACACTGGTTGAGGTCAAGCACATCTACCGTTCTGATTAATACGAGGAAGACGTAAAAGAACCTGTTGTGTTATTTCGAGAACTAGAAAGAGTAGAGGATTGTCTCCTGACACAACAGCATGGTATTCTGAGGTACTAACAAGCACTCCTGACTGTAAACTGCACGGCAGCACATTGCGCCATAATAGCAGTCCGTATCACAAAAATAACCTTGTGAAGCGCATATGAATGTAACCATTACCTTTACATTTTGTTAAGACCAGCATTTTTACATAATACTGA
Source organism: Actinernus sp. WN-2022 (assembly GCA_030867875.1). Taxonomy (NCBI): domain Eukaryota; kingdom Metazoa; phylum Cnidaria; class Anthozoa; order Actiniaria; family Actinernidae; genus Actinernus; species Actinernus sp. WN-2022. Next base: position 37,521,369 of record JAOWCC010001751.1, on the reverse strand, counting down.
TAGATTTTTCCAGTATAAATAAAGTGTTTATTATTATTATTAGAAACAGATATCGTGCAACGGTTAGATGTATATGTTTCTAGTTGTTGTTTTACTTCAGATTGACAGATTTAATTTAAGGTTGTTACGCTCTACTGTCGACGCACACCGCGGCAAAACCAATCACGGGAGCAAGTAAAAACAATGAGCCAATCACGAGCAAGTAAAAACAATGAGCCAATCACAGGAGCAAGTAAAAACAATAAGCCAATCACGGGAGCAAGTAAAAACAATGAGCCAATCACGGGAGCAAGTAAAAACACAATGAGCCAATCACCGGAGCAAGTAAAAACACAATGAGTCAATATAAAGCTGACGTAATTCGTGATTGGTTTTACTTGGAGCAATCACGAGGAAAAGTAAACGCACTGATTTCAATGGGCCTTTTGCAGCTAGGCATTCACGTGATTGTACAGGAATGGCAAAAAATATTTAACTTCATTTACTTAGAAGTCTTGTACGAGATCGGTATTGTTATTAGCAAAACCCGTTTGTAAATGCTATTTTTCACCTCCAATCGATTGTAAATCTTTCTAAAACAACGTTTTTTTAAATGGCTTGCTATCCAGCATCCATGGCAACGTCTTTCCCATGGGGATCACGAGCTCAATTCATTTGTTAATGAAGGATTATATCAGCACGTGACTGTTAGCTGCAACAGCCCTATTGAGTGTCGTAAAACCAAATCCAGTGAGCCAATCACAGGAGCAAGTAAAACATAAATGAACCAATCACGAACTGAAGTAATTCACGATTCGTTTTACTTCAACCAATCACGAGGCAAAGTAAAGGCAATCATGGATAACTAGCCAATCAAATTCGAAAACCATTTCTTTTCGACAGTCAATTGACCTATATCACTATGACGTCATATCAAAACAATCTATTGTTTAAACGCTAAGGATCACGGTCGTGGGAGGGGGACAAAACAGGGACAAAACAGCAACAACACAAAGGAAATGGATATCAAATGCATTTTGTAGAATGTAGAATAGTGGTAACAGCCACCAAATACGGTAAATATTGTGGGATAAACATTGATACAGCTGATATCTGGAAACCAGACAATTCGAAGTTAAATTTTCCTCAGCAGAGCAGATTTAGTTCAAAATTCTATTGTTCAAGTCGATTCTGTCCCCCTCGTAAACAAAGCCGTGACGTTATAATGATATAGGGTAATTGAAAACCGCTCTAACTTTCGCTAAAACGAAAATTGACCACGTGACGGCACAGTATTGTCATTAAGTTTTTAAGTTGCTGGAGAACTGCTAAAAGTAGCCCCTTTTTTTTGTCATAAACTGCAACTCTGGCTTGAAGTTTTACATCAAGTAGCCTGCTGATGATTGCAAAACATTTTTCACAGCCAATATAGAAAGGCTAAGCAAACGCAAAACCAAAACAATCTCTTTTCAGTACTTGCGTTCAATTAAAAACCGCTCTATTGTAAACGATTTACGATTGTACAACAATTAGAACTAACACATATTCAACCAGCGTCAATTTAAAACTTGACTTTCCCCCTAAAATTATTTCCCATAGTATAAGTACCTTATTAGCATTATGCCATTGCTGGAAAATGAGTCATTCTGCCTTTTAATGACTAGTGATCGCATTACGAGCGAGATTCAGCGGTATCCCACATAAAAAGTAGTGGTGTGACTGTTATTGAACTCACCTTTGGCCCAATTCCGAAACGTCGAACTTTTCATGCGCCGAATCTAAGCCGCCTAATTTGCGTTCGGCACATGAAAAGTTCGACGTTGTCTCTTGTCGTGTTTTACGGAAGCGAAAAGACCCTTGGGTAAAGATCTGATTGAACAAAGTAATTTGAAGAAATCGACCAAAAACGTGATTGTGAGTAACCGAGTACAAGTCGATGGCGATAGCAACAGAGGATTGCAGGTGAACAACATGGCAAAAAACTTTTTGTTTGTCTTTCTCGTGATCTGCAATTTAAATGACAATTCATTTTGTCAATATTCGTCTTACACGGGCTTAATTTCAGCTATATATGCATGTAAAAATGAAATATTCAATCCATTTCTATAGAACTATTTCTATTTTCTGACTGTACCGTTTAAAGGAAAGTATCATTTCGGGGTGAAGTTCGGCGGCTGGTAACTTCAGGTTTTTTTTGTGGAGTTTTTTTAATACGGAGAAGTATTAGAACGATTGAACTAACAAGTTGCTGTCAAATTGGTGACGAAAACTGATCAAACAACACTGCTCGCCGTCTATTGATCGACAAAACGAGGAGAGATAAAGCTCTCTCAACTGAACACTCGCATTCACGCCGAGACGGTTTTCAACCAAGTCGTTTGAAGCCAAGAGCCGGCGGTCTTATTACCAAGTGTAACGAGTTTACTTCCAAGGAAAACATATTGCAGGTGCAAAGGTTAACGTTAATTTCATAAGAGGTTTTAAGACAAGAAGTTTTAAGAATTTCGTCACTCGTCCCATGCTACAACTTGCTTAGTAATCAAATCTCATTTAACATACGTTGCCCATCCAATTAACTGAGTAGTTTTTCATTTCCTAACCGGTCATTACGAAAGAAAGTTGAGATTTTTGAAGTACAAAGGTATAAACATCCTCTCTTTTGTGGACCGCCAATAACCACAAGTTCGTTTCTGGTGCTTAACTTTGTAAGAACCTTAGTGAGCCTTCAGCAAACACAGCTTTTATTTGTTATAAAATCGTCAATTGTAAAGCTCGCAGGCAGCAAAATGAAAATCCTAGGAACTAAGGTTAAATGATTCCAGTAATTCGTGCTGTCAATCTGAGGAATCTTAGGGAACTTGTCAATTTAGCATCGACCATTTGGCCGAAAGCTGTTTTTTTGTTGTTGTGGCATCATTCTACTAACAACATAACAGGACAAGAAGCATGCTGCGACAGTCGGTCCAAAAGGAATTACTCAGTAATTATATTATTTTAGTATTGTGCAGTAGTAGGGTTTTCAAGAGCACTGTAATAAGTCACCCAAAAATAATCTGAAGTGAAAAAGTACTTTTAAGAAGATGATATTTTTTTTGGCAGGAGGAACAAGAACACGACTGATACATTCAATATCCTCGGAGACTGTTCTTCGCACGAAACCGGCACCGCACACTCAGTACACTGCCACACATGATTGCGATTTGATTACAACATGCGCGATCTTGGCAAATTCATTTCCTCCACCTCACAGCAAGCAACTGCAATGGGGCTGACGGACTCACATCGCACTACCTCCGTCGACGCTCTTAAAATGATGGGGCACATGGAAGAGGAGGAATCAAAGCGAGTCAAATCGGACAGCACCAAGGCTTGGCTGCAGGGACCGTTGTCACTTTCTCGACAAAGTTGCCGGTTTGAACTTCCCATGGACATGAAAGTCCTGGAGAGACTAACTCCACTGGAATATGTCTCAGCCTACTGCCGAATTAACAGCCGAAGAAAAACGCTGTTCAGGCATTATTTTATCAAAAATGATAAAGATAAAGACGGTAATATCAATCACAGAGAGCTGCTCAAGGCGCTGCGGGACTTGTATGCACAGTCGATCACAGTGGAACAAGTTCATGCCATATTAAGCATGCTAGACATCGAAGAAAAGTGCAAAACAATCACTTTGAGCATGTTTATAGCCATTGGTGCATTCTCCGAGAGATACCTGTACTGTTTTTATAACAGCATCGTGCAGGGCTTTTCCGAAAAGAGGACTGTTCTCGAGGAAACGGACTTCGGTGCTCTCGAGTGGAAACTGGAAGGTTGTGAGATCAGTGAAGCCATGAAAAAGATATTGACTGTTTTATAGTGAAAATAAAGAAATGTAGCTTTCACAAAACAACAAAACCAGCCGGTTAAGCACAGGCAGCCCAAGCTCTATTTTATTAAAATCAACCAAGAGAGAATTAGGTCTGTTAATTATTTGAAATCTATTTTTTGGATTAACAGGACACAACCTAGTTATTTTAAGAAAGACACCTGATTGGCGTAAAGTGGCGCTCTTGTGCTAAGGAGTAGTTTATAATAGTGCTATGAGGACCCAGAGGATATAAACAATGGGTTATAACTATAACGCGGGTCGCCTACCACAACGAGATAAAAACAATTTACATCATGTGTACGTTGTGAAACTAAAAAATAGATTTCAAATAATTTTCATGGGGCACAGGGATTCGTTCTCTTACATCATCCTCTCTTGCTTCAGTCTGTGAAATATCGTAACGAGTTGCTTCACCTATTAATGGTCTCTTGATTGCTTCAGAAGTATGGTTGATTTTAATAACACAAAATAGAGCTTGGGCTGCCTGTGGGTTAAGAAGAATCTTGATTACCGGGTTCCCAGACACATAACAGTTTTACTGCAGGCTCCGTCACGGCGCATTCCTTAACCCTATTTTAGTTTCAGTTCTTTCCAAAGTATAAATACAAATTGAGGACTAACGAAATATAAAAATAATAATATCAGTACAATAAAGTCCCGGTGTCCCTGTGATTTCGCCCTCCCCGTGGCAAGATCCCTCCCCTCCCCCCTCCCCTTTGTCCTCCCTTCAGGAGGCCCTGTTAGGAGTACATTCTGACAAGCGACACGGCGTTGAAACAGCGACATGAAGGAAATGAAATAACGAGGAACGTCTGAAATTATCTGAAATTGCAAGAGCGACAGAAAGACTAATTAAGAAAACAATAGATGAAATTCCGACAGCGATATGCCCACCTTCCGAGACTGCGACACAACTAGTTTTGAAACTCGGACAGGGGACATGCATACCCCCCCCCCCCCCTCCTTAAAAGGGCCTCCTTCAAGGTTTCGCCCTCCCCTTCCCTGAAATAATTTACTCGTTGAACAATCTAAATTGATAAAGCCAAAAATGGTTGGAAACATTTGTTCATGAACTTTTCGTTAGGGCTTTTATCGCGACGTATCTGGTACATCACTTGGTTATAAATAGATGTAATAATCCTAACGGTAAGTAAGTAAGTTATAACTTTGTTTATACACGGTTAAAACATCAGGCCTTCGATTACATTATAAAAAGTAGGAATAGTTGAAATATCTAATCATGCAGTACAATGTTAATATCTAATCATTTGAATAACGCACCTAACTAATATCTAACTATTACATCTATACAATATCTGACTATAATTATCTAACTAATATTAACTATGAATAAAAACAAATGAATAAAAACAAATGAATAAAATAGAGATGCCTGCTTTCCATGCCATGCCGTGTGTATAATGAATTTTACTAATTGTGAAAGAAATCTCTGCAGCGAGATTTAAAACAAGTGAGAGAGTTTGCTTGCCGCAGCTCGACAGGTAAGCTATTCCAAAGCATCGCACCGCTATAACTGAAGCTGTTCTTTAGGAAATTGGTGCGGGGCAGAGGAATAGCTAGTTTGCCCTCTGTGTCCCTTAGAGAATAACTCTAAACGCTACTACGGTTAGCGAACTTTGAACAAAGATATTCAGGCGCTAGGCCATTTAGCGATTTATAGACCATAGTAGTAGTTAGAATTATCCGTTGATTGTCTAGTTTTCTCCAGCCAAGTTTTTTAAATAGATCATCAGCATTGGCGTCGTAATTGGACAAAGTCAAAATCCGTACAGCCCGATTTTGTAGCTTTTGAAGTTTAGTAGCAAGAGTTTTATTGCAATTTCCCCAAACGACGCTACAGTAGTCGAAATGGGGCTGCACTAAAGCATTATAGATACACAAGAATGTTTCAAAAGGTACAAAAGGTCTCGTGCGTTTCAGGGAGAGGCAATTTTCTTTGACAGTTTGTCTATGTGCACATTCAAAGATAAGTGTTCGTCAATATGCAGTTGAAAGCCTTGATCAATAACACCGTCTAACCTTACGACTGAACGCAGTCCGTAGCATTTCTTGCGTTCACTAAAGTGAACTTGGCTAAATGAAATAAATCAGTGCTACTTTTTGCTGCAGTCTGTTTACCCAAAATGGCAATTACAAAGCGCTACCAAAACAAAGAGATGTAGTCTATTTAATTAGCGCAAAAAGATCTAATTATGCAAAAAGCGGTAATTTTAAATGCACGCATTATTTGTTTTGAAAAAGTGCAACCGAACGCATAGCCTGAATTTCAGCCGTGGAACGAACCAGAGGAGACGGCTGAAATTCAGGCTACCGAACGCACAAGTCTTGACCAAATGCGTTCAATTTTTATTTCAGAAGATCGAGTATTCACCAGATTAAAATGTTCTAACATATCTAATATATATTGAGAGTCCAGACAATGGTGCTGACGCGAGAAAGTTATAAACAACGCTGGCTCTTTCAAAGCTGTCACGCTTTGTAACGAAACTCCTTGTACGTTTTCTAATATTGTTGTAAAAAGAACAAATTTCCTCTGGTTTTCCGTGGTGTGGACTCTTATTTACCACGATTTACGTCATCACATGGTCAAAATTTGTTGTGGACTCACTCGGCTCCGCCTCGTGAATTAACAACAAATTTTGACCATGTAATGACGTAAATCGTGGTAAATACGGAAAACCAGAGAAAATTTGCTTATACTCTTATCACCCTGAAACGAGCATAAAACATTTAATAGCTAAACTGCATTAAACACAAACAACAGATCAGGGATGGGCATCTCGTTTATTGATACTTGTCGGACACGTATAATTACAGCAGTATATAATGTTGCATGGCCAATCACGTCTGTATAGATGTGTAGTTAGTAATTTCTTCTGTTCTCAACATATATCCCGAAGAAAATTTAGGTATCAAGGTAGAGAAACGCCTTCGAATGATTCTTACATATTAATCACTCTTCTTATACACCCTCAACGCAATCCCAACGGGATTATGTAACTTGTTTATATAACATAACAACATTCTGCATTAATTCCTACCCACTTGTGTACATTCCGTAACGCTAATAAATATATTTAATGTTTCTCATATTTTCACAAACCCATAGATTGGGCTGCCTGTGGTCGAACTGCATTAAGGACGGGAGCCTGGTTTAGAATGTGCCCAGGGTGCATTGCGGTCAACAGCCTTAATTCCCGTGATCGATGTGGAAAAGTAGCGAAGAATGATCGTCTAAACCCACTCTAAACTACTCTAAACAACAGCTAGGACTCCCGTATGAACTACATTAAATATGACTAATATTGCAGTATCGAGGATAAAAAGGGAATTCAGAGAAATCATCACAAGTGAAGAGGTAATTGTTCGTTTGGGTGCACGCTCAGCACAACTTGAGATAATTAAATCAGTTAGTCAAGTTTTCGTGTTTTACGACAGTACGTTACGGCTATACAACTGCACGTACATGCTAGTTACTTAGTTTTATCTTTTATGCGAATCGTATAGGCGCAGAAATGTACTATTAAGGTGGAACTGGTCGATGAGACATTCACAAGACTGAAGGGAGAGATAGCAGGCCCTCCAGACACGCCATTTGAAGGTACGTACGGTTTACAACTCCACTCTCCAGTCAATCGAGATATTTGAAAATAAAAATCTGGTCGTAATTCATTTTAACACCTCAAAGACAGAATATTTTGTCATCGTTGCAAGAGTTAGCCAATGTTGGTATCGAATTTTTTTTACATGAGATTAAATAATTTGTTTAGATTAATTTGGTTAATGCAATATTTATTTAATTTAAACTGTCAAATGCTACTTCACGCTATGAGCTATCTGTTAGAAATCTCCCTATTTGTTTTAGCAATTTATAATTTGCATTTGGAAGTAAACACAGAAATGTGACAGTGCCAGAACATTTTTTTGACAGAAATATTCCTGAACAGCAACTTCTTGTACCAGTAAGTGTGGAAAAAGTGAAAAATAGAATAAATTCCTTTGTATTCTTAAAATTAAATGTTAGTGACAAACTTGGTAGTCCCACAAGCTCAAATCTGCATAGGAAAAAGGAAAGCTTTATGAGGGTTTTTATGCCTCATTGCTTCATGTTTGGCAATTATAAATAACTTATTCAGGGATGTATTTAGAATTTGTCTCAGATGGAAAATAAGCAAGTGTAGGTGGGTATAGAGCGGTTTTCAGTTGAGTATAGTAAAACCAAACGCAAATTACCTACAGCCAGCCAATCACAGGAGCGAGTAATCACAAGTAACTCATAAATGGCTTCCCTGTGAGCCAATGACAAACCAAAGCAAAACCAAAACCAATTTGCATTTGGTTTTATTTTGGAATCTGATTGGCTGGTTTACTTTCTCAGCCAATAGGAGAGCTTAGTAAACGCAAAACCAAAACACTTCCGACACTCAATTGAAATCCACTCTATAGCAGTATATAGAGTTATGGTAAGATGTGTAGTAGGTTGTTTACAACTTTTACAGCAGGGAAAATCTTCTTCACAGATAGGTATTCAGGCCTGTAAATACATTGCTGATGTTATTGTTTTGCTTGTTTGACAGGTGGAGCATACATGCTGGATATTGTTATTCCTGAAACCTATCCCTTCAACCCACCAAAGGTACTTATTAAATGTTTGGAAAAATACTAATCCAGATTTCATTAATTTGATTTTTTTTTTTTGGGGGGGGGGGCAATCCAAAGCCTAAAGGCTTGTGCAATTATTAGAACTTTCAAAATATCACTCAGTGCCTACATTGTATAAATCCTGTATAGCACTCGCATTCATGCAATTTCCTCTACATCATGTATATGTTGTGGTTTCAAATTTCTATTGGTGTATGAGATTTCTCATACCAGTTTCAAATTTTCATACTGGTTTCAATTTTTCATACTGGTATCAATTTTTCATACTGGTTTCAAATTTTCATACTGGTTTCAAATTTTTATAATTCTAAACTTGTACAATTTTTTCATAGTTCCTTGTGTTTAGTAGGTTGAGAATGGCATTGCAGTAAAGAACATATCAAGTTCTACCAAAGTATTTGGCAATAAAAATACCTTACAATGTATCTTGTTTTTGTTGATGATTTCTTTAGTACTTTAGTTTTTTTTGTATTTTGGGTTACATTAAGGTTTGGATTAGTTCATACATGTATGACTATTGAAGGGTTGTTTAGTGACTTAGCCCTAAATTAGTGACTATAGCTCTAAATGCCTAGGGACTAGCTCAGTGCTAAATTTGTGACTACATGAAGCTCATCCTAAATTAATGAGCACCCGTTGTGGACGGTTAGGGTGTTTTTAAATGTAGGGTTACGATTTGTATTAGTTGTCATGCAGGCCATTGAAGGATTACAGTCTTTGTTATTATTTTTATTAGTGACTCACCCTGAGATCAGTGTTTGGTTTACTGGAAACTTACATTTACTGACCGGTTACGGTTTTTATTATTATTGGGTAAGCTATTGTATTTTGGTATTAAAAAATGCAAAATGATTCATGTGTTTATGAGTAATGCAGTAAAAAGTATCAATTACCTTTGGGTTTGGGTGAGGTTATGTGTTGCATTAATAAAATTTGAACTTCTTTTGACTTCAGCTACATGTTTTTCTCTGGGTTCTCTAGTTTTCTCCCTCCACATTAAATTCCAATTTGATCTGTGGATTAGCTGGCTTGAGACTTTGATCAGCCTCTATGGTCGTTTCAGGTCCTATTAGAAATTAATTCATCTTAACAAAACAGTTTATTACTGTATTGTTGATTTCGGAATAGTTATCTTGGATCCACTTCCATGTTTTTTGTCGTCCGCGGTGTGCAACATGTGTGTGAGCTAGCGATAATGCATCGTAGAGTTTCGACTTTGGAATTACATGTACTTATTTTCTTTCTGGGGTGAATAGTTTGTTGTTTGCATAGGTCCATTTTTTTCTTTTTACAGTTTTTTCTTCAATTTTAGTAAGTTCCACAGAGTTCGTTTGGGACTTTCAGAAATTCCTTCGTTTTTTCATAGAATCGATCTTCAAGAAAGAAGTTCAGAGGCGATGTTTTGCTTCTCTTCTGTAGTTTCAGTTCTGTTATTGCTTTGTCGAAAGTTTCACGGTCGACACACAAGTCTTCTAGATCTTCAACTTCGCCTCCAGTTGCTATATTTACCGTCTGTAGATCGCATCGATCGTTCATCAGATTTCAAAGTTTCAAGTCCGATTTTGTTAGTAGTGCGCATGCACGAATAAAATTAAGAGACTGGAAACAAATTAGCATAAAGAGAGGGACTGGGTTCGATAATTAGTCACATACAATAAATGATGGTGTTCAAATCAACAAGTGCTTCTGTGGCGCATTGCGTTAGACGACTGGTTCATCGAGAAGCTGAAGTTTAAGCCCGACCGGGCGAGGTTAGTAAGTGGATGGGTGACCGCCAAGGTAAGTGATAAGTAAGTAAGATCAAGGGGGACAAGGAAAAAAGGAGATGGAAATAGGAAGGGAGGGGTGGGTTGTCAAAAATGTATTTTGTAGGGGAGGGGTGGGGGTGATTTTTATTTCTTTTTAAATTCCCCCCCAAAAAAAACTAAACCCCCTTTTTTTTTGTATGGATCCCAAAAAAAATTAAATCCCTTTTTAGAATCTTGGATTGAAAAAAATAAAACCAGTATAAAAAATTGATATTGAAACCAGTATGAAAATTTGAAACTGGTATGAGAAATCTCATACCAACAAAAAAAATTGAAACCACAACATATGTGTTGCAGTTGAAATTGACCATTCAGTTCAATTTGACCATGAGTCAAAACAAACTAGTTCAATTTGACCCGGGTCAATTGAACCCAGGTTTCGCTATCAATGATCCTAAAAAAAATTCACCCTCCCCTCCCTTCCGTCCATCCCTTCTCTCCATCCCTTCTCTCCTCTCTCTCCTCTCTCTCCCCTCCCATATGTACTTACACTTACCTTTCATTCAGATGTAATACCATGTACTGAACTCCGAAGGATTTGAACTCAGCAGCTCTGCCTTGACACGCCCAGTTTTCCACTGACTTAACACACTGCGCCATACATTAGCACTTGTTGATTTGGAAGCAACATTTATTATATTATTATAAGTAACTTAAACCAGAACCCAGATCCTCTCGGGTCAACAAGTCAACACTTACATGAAGTAGTAACCCACATGGAATCTGTCATGAAACTCATTTTTTTTTGCTTAGTTTGCTTCAAACAATCAATAATCATGTGAACTAATCCAAATCCTACCCCTACATAAAAAAAAACCTAACCATCAACAATGTGTGCTCACTAATTATTTTGTTTGAGTCAAATTAAACTAGTTTGTTTTGACCCGGGTCAAATTGACCTACATGTAGTTTGAATTGACCGGGGCAAATTGAACTAGTTTGTTTTGACCAATGGTCAAATTGAACTGTTTCAACTACAACATATACAAATGTAGGTACATGTAGTTATCTGGGCCATTCCACATGAAAACTTCTATTTTACCAATTTAATTCTCAAATTGGCATTTTTAAAAGAAAAGCCATGTCAATTAAGAGTAAGAACTCTGAACTATTGAAAAAAAGTAAGTTGAGTGAGATATTGGCCACACCTACTCTGTGGGGGTCTAGCTTTGTGAACATACAAAACTTCAGATTTGAATAAAAATGTGCTGATGTAACATTTGTAATCTTACTGCCATATCAAGAGACCCAGTACTATTGTTATTTATTTTGTTGTAACAATAGACCTTTCTCACGCCTCAGCCATCGTGGATTCAAAACAAGGCTAGAAGTGCATCATTTTCAAGATGATGCACTATCACTGTTGCATGCTAAAATGACAAATGCGAAGTCAGGTGGCAGAGAACTCACTTTTTCACCTTCCCAAGTGACTCAAAGTTAAGAAAGGCTTGGGTTATTGCAATTCGTCACAAGGATGGGCCTTTGTTTAAGGTATTTAATGAAATTTCTGTTGTTTTCTTTGAGTTTGATCAGCTACTTGACCTCACACTAACTTGAACTTGTTTATAATTATACCTTGTATTTGTCATGTACCGTAACTTAACTATCTATTCTCATGCATATTTTTCAGATTAAAAAGAGCTTGTATGCTCATTGTATAATTTCAAATCTGAGGATATTGTGAAGATTCTGGCAGGGGAAAAAGGTTCCAAAATCAAGCTGTTCCTTCAAACTTTGAGTGGACAAAATCAACTCCATGTTGACCTGAGAATTTCTACCAGCAACTAAAATGACTTTGGATAGATCTGCCTGAAACTGATAATAGTGACAAAGACTTTGCAGCATCAAACGTGGATCAGGATCAGTGCAACAACTTGCTGCCAACAGAGCCCATAATAGAAGAACAAACAGAAAACTACGAGAAGCAAATTGAAGAGCTGAAAAGTCAAGTTACAGCCTTCACTTTGGAAAGATTTGGACTACAATGGTTTTCAAGAGACCCTGTGAGACCTACTTAACTGACAGTTTTATACTCGTCTGGTTTCTGCTCATATGATTATTTTATTAAAATCATTGATTGAGTGACTTCAACCAACTGCTTTAAGTATGACAGCTTGGTCTCAAGTACAATGTAGCAGTTCAACAGCAGGTGAGTTTGAGGTCAGACAAACTCCTGTAGCTGTGATTGACTATAAATAATATTGTGCTAATATAATGCCTCTTATTGATCAATTATTTCTTTTTTTTTGGTCTGTCTTAAGCAGAGATTTCCAGTAAATGATTTAGCTGTAAGGTGTAATGGCAGTTTAAGTGCCATTACAGTTAGCATAATTATTTTAACCTAAATCCCCTTGTCTAATTTTCTGTACAAAGTCCCAAGTCAGGGTAAACAAGCTTGATTATTTTGCATCTACCTAAAATGTACCCTAATACCCACATTAGTTTAGATTGCACAGATATCAAAGTACAAACTCCAAGTTCTGAAGTTCTCAATTCAGAATTCCTTATTATACAAGCTATACATACCACATACAAAGGACTTGTAGGCATTTCCCCAAATGTAGCTGTTTCATTACTCAACAGAGCGGGATATTGAGCCTTATACATGTAGAAGAGGGAGAGTAGGTAATGGTGGATAAGGGGTTCTTAATTGGTGACCTCCTATCACCAAAGAAAGTTAGTTTGGTATAATACCTCCTTTCTTAGGCAAAAGTAAAGGTTCAGTTATACAAGGTTTTAAACATCTGAAGTTTCTAATACTCAAGAAATAGCAAGGCTCAGAATACATGATTGTTGAAAGAACCATAAGGCATACATGTACATGACTTGTATCAAGGAATAATATTTCTTTGACAGGGTACAACCTCTTGTATTGGCTGGCTCAATTAACCAAATTTGGAGTTATTTTGCTGCTTTAAAGGCCCACTATATTAAATTAGCAACAAGCTAGTTGAAGACAATCTTCAGAGAGTTATTGTGCTTGGTATGGGTCTTAGAATATATGCACATGCATGTATAGAAGTTTTAGTCATACAGGCCGTTTAATAAAATTTTGAATATTAATATTTTCATTTATTTTCTTAATTATTGTTTCTAATATTATTGTAAAAGGATTCGTACTCCTTGAGATTACTGTATCAATTAAATGGGCACTACAGCACTAATTAATGCTTCATTACCTTCTGTACCAAGAATTCAAAATAAAACGAATCTAACTTCTTTTTCACAGTAGACTGAAAATGAATATAACTCGAGATTCTTTGCTTGTGAAAGTCATCTTTATACCAAACAAAAAAGTCATCCCATTGAGCCCCACATAGCAACATTTGTCCCATTACTTGATAGTAGTAGCTGTGGCTTTTCTTTAACTTGAGTGTTCCATGACCACCTTAGTACTTCCTTTAGGTATTAGGCAACTCGGCAACAGAATCAGCAGAACTAAGGGCATTTTATTTCTAACTCGTAGACCCTTCTGTTAGGAGAGCTTGCCAAATGGGGGCGTGAAGGATTGATAGTGATTCCACATGGGTAAACATTCAGACAAGTTGTTTCGGCATAACGTTCTGCAGCATTTTCTTCATTTTCAATTCCATTGCAGCAGTTTGAAAAGTTTTCTTAAACATTTGATCTTGAAAGTGACTCAAAATCTTTCCTTTGGCAACAAACATCCTTAAAGTGCCTATGAACCTAATTTGATTTATTTGAGATATCAATACTGCATCAAGTGAATAGTAGAATGGTACCATAATTATTATATCTTGCTTTGAATGCTGTGCTGCTGAGGTAAGGAGGTTTTAATATCCAAAATGCTAATTGCATGACATCAGGGGAGGCATCAATTATTATACAATTTTTTTGTTACAATTAAACCAATTTTTCAAATTATCAGTATTAATTATACCCATGGTTGAAATAAAATGATGTTAGAAATTTGTTTTCCTATATCAGTAGAAATGCCCATTCACAACCACTAAGAAGTGATTGCAGATACATTGTACCTCCCCTGACATCATGTAATTAGCATTTTGGATATTAAAACCTCCTTAACTCAGCGTCACAGCATTCAAAGCAAAATATATTTTACCATTCTACTATTCACTTGATTTAGAATTGATATCTAAGATAAATAAAATATTGTTCATAGGCACTTTAAATTTACTTGAAGATACATTGTAATCTCTGTGCCCTAAGTTCATGCCACTTAGAGTTTTCTGCTTCTTTCTCATAGAGATTGGCCTGAGCTGTTGATACCTTTAAAACCATCCACAAAGATCTGTGTGGAACTGGTCAAGACAGTTGAGTATTCTTGGGGAACTGAAGGAGAAGTAATTACTGGAGGGTCTGGAGCTGTAACATAATGTGCACTTTTGGATTATGAGAGGGTTTAATCATTAATTTGCTGATATGAAAGCATTGATCCACTGGGCGTCTTCCCAAACTAAGTTGCACTCTATTTTTTTACATCTCCTGATGGTGGTATAGCAGTATTTAACTGAATGCTGGGAAAGTTTGAGATGGTTTCTCTTTTAATAATTAACTAAAAAATTAAAATTTGTGTACCAGCATATGAAATCACCTTTTGTCGGGGGGATAGGATTATAGAGTGTAGAACAAATGCCATCAACTCTCTTTGTAGTTTTATAAACTTGAGATAGAGGTAAAGATGTCTTAAGGTTACCGTATACCTTCGCGGGTGTGTCTCGCAAATAAAATCGCACGCGCATCATTTTAAAGGAAAGTATACTGAAACCTATAATTATATCACTGGAAAGGTTATATAATGTAGAATGCGCTGAAATGTTTTTTTTTGCACAAATAATTTATTACATTTTCAGTAAATGCTAAGGCAACAAACGCAAAAAAGACGAGTCTCACAGAAGTGACTTTATGTCGCTCCGCGTTCGCGCCTACGGACGATTACGCTGCATAATGTCAATCAGCACATGATGGCCTGTCAAAGTGTGTGAGCATTTTTTTTATATTTTACTTTGTTCAAATGCAATTCATCTTCAAAGTTTCAATCGAAATAGTTTCTGTGTTTCGTCACGGCAAGCACTCTTATAAGAAAAAATATTAAAATATCGCTAAACGCTCACACACTTTGGTTCATATGTAGCTCCTCTAACACTAGGCCAAGTTTCATCAAGATCTGACAAGTCTTCATACCCTATAAATTCACCCAAAGACAGTGAATACGCATAAAAATCTATTGGCGTTTTTTGCTTCTGAAGGTTAGGAAACACATCACACCTCATCAAAGCAAACGTCAACACTTAAACCAACCAGCCAATTATATGTAAGGATCCCCGGAGCTTATGAATCAGGTCCAGAAATTCGCGGGAAATTAGTACGTGGCTCAAATTGCATAAGAAACATACATACTAGTGTTGTGTCACAAATATTCAAAAGAGCGTTGTGTTATGGCCAAAACTAGAGATAATGCGCAAAAGGGGAAAAGGAAAGGTAAATCAATGGGTTGTACCAAGAAGGGAGAGGGCCGGATATCGAAAACTAAATTGCGTTGAAAGGCAACGCCGCAAACAAGAGCGAAGGGAAAAGCAAGTGGTAGGCAACCTCGTGCTCCGAACGTTGATGTTGATCATAAGCTGCGATGATTCCTTCAGTTCCGCAAAATCGACCGGCTGAACTTCGCTCAAGTTCACGATTTAGAACTCCTGGATTGACCACGGCCCAAGTTGGAAACTGCGAGTCACCCAAGACATTAGAATCGGAGTCGGATGCGGACTCACTGCTACTCTCTGAATCTTCCGTCTCTTTTCTTGTACCTGGCAAAAGTTTAATCCTACTAGCTGAGCATCCTTCCGTCGGAGTTGTAGCAGTACTACATGTAATAGAACTCAAAGTGGGAGTCGTCAAACACGAAGGCTGTTCGAACCACAAGCCTTTGTCGCTTTCTGTGAGCATCACTTTCTTCTCTGTATTGAAACATTACTCCTTCTCGAGCTCATTCTCTTGAATCTTCTTGGGGCCTAGCTGTCTTCTTTGTTTACCTTTTATCCAAGGATTATTCGTTTCTCTTCTGGACATATCCACGATCGATATACCGGTAAATTAAACGCTATAAAATCACTGAACTCACGAGTCACAGCTCACTGTGAGTCTGAAGCTCCAGATGTAGTTTCCCGCAAAAAATCAGCGGGGTGCCTGTGGCACGTAATGGGATCAGAGGGATTTATCACGCCTAAGCGATTTATTTACTTTCCTTCAAATTACGTTTTTTTCTAATATCTCACAAACTTTTGCATGTTTAAAAAAATTTTTTTATGAAAGATGAAGATCAATCCATCAATTTCAAAAGAATGGCACTTTTTTTTTTTAAGAAAACATGCTGCGAAGGTATACGGTAACCTTAAGAGACAGAAGGGGGCACAGTTTCAAGCCCAAGAGTTTGGTAATGGGCAAGAAGATGAAGCAAGCCAATTACTTGGTTACATTTGCCCTTCGCAGCTGCATTCCATGAAGACCACTAGGGTAGAGAGATTTGATGATAAAGTAATCTAAAAGAGAAAATGCACCTTTTATTGAACAAAAGATAATTAAGAAATAATACCCTATTTTTTATCTAGCATTCAGAGCCTGCATATGATTTAAAACCACTGCAAATGTATTATTTTGGAACATAATATAAAATGTATCATTTTTAGTTTACCTTTAGTCACCAAGGTTCATTGTTTTTTTCTTTGAGACATAACTTTGTGCCCTTGTACCCTGCGAGCAGAGGTTTCTCATCTCTCTGCCTTTCCTGTCGCCGAGAGAAACCTCTGCCACGAAACGATTGCTTTTCGCGTTGAGCATGCGCCACGGTATCTGGATTACCATTGGCCGAAAAAAACGAGACGGTAAACATTGTAGAATAAATTGTGTGTAGATTTCAGATTGTCCATTTCCTATTGTTATAAACGGCAGTGGAGAAAATAACATTAATGTCCTTCTTCGAAGGTATAAATCAAAGCTTTCTTTAGGATAAATTAAGGTAGATTTATTGAACGGTAATATCAAGGTCTTCTGTGCATGGCCCGGTTCCTGAAAGCCAGATTAGCGCTAATCCAGAGTTAATTACCATGACAACTAATATGTTTTGTTGAGAGTTAATCCAGGATTAGCGCTAATCGGGCTTCCAGGTACCCGGCCCAGTTCAGTAAAGTAAGGAGAAGACAAAGCCGTAGTTTGAAGCCCGTTCGTATCAATCGTCGGCGACCAACAAACGCGTGACGACATAAATAACGGCTGCGAAGGATACTGTGGGCTCTTGCAAAACCAGCAAAGATCGCCAAAAAGTCATGCCCGAGTGATATCAAACAGGTAAAACCGGTTTGGTATCTGGTTTATCACGTGGTTTACCTCCAAGATTTTGGAGGTTGCAAGTGCGCATGTTCAACGGGAAAATCAATCGTTTCGTGGCAGAGGTTTCTCTCGGCGACAGGAAAGGCAGAGAGATGAGAAACCTCTGCTCGCAGGGTATGCCCTTGTAACAGCATCGTTATTCCATCTGCCTTTACTGCAAAGGTAAGTTAGTTCAATGAAATGGTGATTGCAATTTTTTTCGAGCCAAGGTGTTCAAATCAATAAACATTTTTACAACAACTGCCAATTTTCTTGCAATCTGATTTGCCAATTTTTATCACCAATTTTTTTTTTACCACAATTGCCGGTAATCTCGTGATCTGATTGGTCGATGTGCGGTGGTAAATGAGAGTCCAGACAACGGTGCTGACGCGAGAAAGTTATAGACAATGCTGGCTCTTTCAAAGCTGTCACGCTTTGTCACGCTTTGTAACGAAACTATTTTTGTACGTTTTTTAATGTGTCTGTCCAAATATTGACAATGATTTTCATCATAACATGACCAAAATAGCTGTGGATCCACTCGGCGAAGACGCCTTGTGAATTTGCAGCTGTTTTGACAATGTTGTGATGAAAATCATTGTCAATATTAATTTTGGACAGACTTAAAAAACTAACGGTAGAGAACATTGTTGTGAATTCTAGTTAGTTCGACTTCAAAGATGTATCCTTTGCAGATATTACTGTAACCCAGATTCAATACCTTCTTTGGAACTTTTGCTTCTTCCTTTCTTCATTTTCCAGCAAAGTTTAAGCTGGTTTTTGGGATATTTTTAAAGGATTTTGACCATGCCACTGCAGTGCAGATGCCATTTTTCGCTAGTTTCCCTGTAAGTCCATAGAGACCGAAAGTTGGTTATGCACTTCTAGACTTGTTCTGAATCCAAGATGGTGGAGGCATGACAAAGATCTATTCCAGTTTAAACTTGATTGCTACAGATTTTCAAGAAATGAAGTATCTGTTATGGACATTACGTAATGTCCGAAACAAAAAGGTATATTTTTCTTTATTGTCATTTCAATTTAAATCAGTTTTATTTTTACTTGTGCTACTTTCTTAGTTCACTAAAGGCTTCATGTAAGTGTGCACTATTTTCTCCTAGATGAGCTTTTCTGTCCTGCAGACAGGGGTAAAGAGCATTATGGACATTATGTACATTGTGTACTAGTACAATGAGTTAAAAAAGAATGAAAAAATACATGAATATTACATTATTTTGATGTCAAATGCAGGCTCAAAATCTTTACAGCTGAAACTTTCTATATATTTCTGTATAATTTTTTGATATTTTGAGGAAAAATAAATAAAATTAGTTTGCCAACAGCTACTGATGTGCTTGATGAGGTATTTGGTAACCTTATTATGCAACTACATTTGTATGGAGTATACTGAAGTGAATAAATCACTCTTACCATTCCTTTCTACTTTAGTCTGTACCTTCTGATTGTCCTTGTTAATAATTTTAAATTCTCTTTCCTAAGCAGCTTCACCTGGATTGAGGATTTAGCTTTATTCTTTCTAAAGTTCAGGTCTCATTCTCTCTATCCTTTTTCTCATTGAACTCATTACCTTTCAACAGCATCCTGCAGCTTTTTTCTGTAAATTCTGGCTTTTTCTGCTTGTTCTCTTACATTGTATTTTTTTCTAAACCTAAATCTCAAAGAGCATACAGATATTGAAGACTAAATGCAAATGTTTTCCACATTTGGGCTGCCTATGGTGCTGCATGAACATGATGGGCCCCTGGTTGGCATTTCATACAAGATCTTTGCCTTTAGTTAGATCACTTGTTATTTTCTTACTGTAATCATATACAGCTGTTTTTTTCTCTCCTATGGAATTATATATTTGCAGTTTCTAAATTCACAGACTGTAATGTCCGTAACACTACCGGTACCTGTAATGTCCATCACACTACCTGTAATGTCTGTAACACTATCTGTAATGTCCGTAACACTACCTGTCATGTCTGTAACACTATCTGTAATGTCTGTAACACTACCTGTAATGTCTGTAACACTACCTGTAATGTCTGTAACACTATCTGTAATGTCCGTAACACTACCTGTCATGTCCATTACACTATCTGTAATGTCTGTAGCACTACCTGTCATGTCCGTAACACTACCTGTCATGTCCGTTACACTACCTGTCATGTCCGTTACACTACCTGTAATGTCTGTAACACTACCTGTCATGTCCGTAACACTACCTGTCATGTCCGTAACACTATCTGTAATGTCTGTAACACTACCTGTCATGTCCGTAACACTATCTGTAATGTCTGTAACACTATCTGTAATGTCTGTAGCACTACCTGTCATGTCCGTAACACTACCTGTCATGTCCGTAACACTACCTGTCATGTCCGTTACACTACCTGTCATGTCCGTAACACTATCTGTAATGTCTGTAACACTACCTGTCATGTCCGTAACACTACCTGTCATGTCTGTAACAGTACCTGTAATGTCCGTAACACTACCTGTCATGTCTGTAACAGTACCTGTAATGTCCATAACACTACCTGTCATGTCCGTAACACTACCTGTCATGTCCGTTACACTACCTGTCATGTCCGTTACACTACCTGTCATGTCTGTAACACTACCTGTCATGTCCATTACACTACCTGTAATGTCTGTAACACTACCTGTCATGTCCGTTACACTACCTGTCATGTCCGTTACACTACCTGTCATGTCCGTTACACTATCTGTAATGTCCGTAACACTACCTGTCATGTCCGTTACAGTACCTGTAATGTCTGTAACACTACCTGTCATGTCCGTTACACTACCTGTAATGTCTGTAACACTACCTGTCATGTCCGTAACACTACCTGTCATGTCCGTTACACTACCTGTCATGTCCGTAACACTACCTGTCATGTCCGTTACACTACCTGTCATGTCCGTTACACTATCTGTAATGTCCGTAACACTACCTGTCATGTCCATTACACTACCTGTAATGTCCGTTACACTACCTGTAATGTCTGTAACACTATCTGTAATGGCCGTAATACTATCATTCTGTCATGTCCGTAACACTATTATTTTGTCATGTCCATAACACTACCTGTAATGTCTGTAACACTACCTGTCATGTCCGTAACACTATCTGTCATGTCCGTAACACTACCTGTAATGTCCGTAACACTACCTGTAATGTCTGTAATACTATATGTCATGTCCGTAACACTACCTGCAATGTCCATAATGCCAGTCTTTTTTTGAGCATAAAAAATATAAAGAGAAACTTGTCCACATTTATTACTCGGGCCAGGCCTTTGGCCGGCTCGAGTCAGAAATCGCAAGTCTTTTTTTATTTTTTATTTTTTGTGTTGACCCGGAAGTCGCCGCCAACCGCCGAACCAATCCGATTGCACTGTTCACGTGGCGGCCATGTGACATTTTATCGACTTCCGGGGCCGTTAACCAATCAGCTCACGTTTTTTTTACATTGCCATTGTTACGTCAACTGCAGTCTGCAGGACCAATTTTTTTTCTCCCAAGCCGCAGTTGTTGTTGTGGATAAATCGTTCAATCTTTCATCGTTTTTCTTCATTCGGAATTCTGTGCACTTGATTCTCTTGCTGATTGTGACAGCAAGTGATTATAACACCCTACAATTTGTGAGAGCAGTTTCGATGATTGTAATACGCTGGGGTCGAAAGCTAGCCAGTGCAGCCGAAGATCAAGAAAGACAACATCCGTGAGTACAAGTACATAAATATTTAATTTTCCGTAAAGAGAAAGCTCGGAAACATTTTATGGATCGGGTACCTGTGTAGGAGCTTTCGATCTGTAGTGATGTTGCGGGATGAAATGAAAGTAAAATTCGACAAAAAGCACCTACGAGTTTTCAAGTCTCCAAACACCATGCACCACGAGTCACGACCAAAACGTGAGCGAAGTTTTGTCCCATTCGTAGCCATTACGTTGCTGAATCCGAAGATTTCTTTGATGGAAATGGGAAAATTTTTGAGTTTTTCTAAGGCTGACAGGAGTTTTTCGGGCTTTGAATCGAAATTTCTCACATTTTATCATATGTTTACGAAAGTGTCTGGCGCTCCCAAACGCACGTGGCTTGACGGTTAAATAATGTGAACCATGGCGACATTTGTAAATGTAAGTAAAACACATAAACACCTACCAGATTTGCAGTGTTGTTATTTAATATTCGTTTCAGTTAAAAGTATGTTTAAAAAACTGGCACAAGAAATAAAATAAAAAAAAATAATATTTTTCAAACAAAAACTATATTCTTGACAAATATACTAAAATTGACTGAAAAATATTTATGAATTTTACAACTTTTCTGACATTTTCTCTAATCACTTTGTTCTATTCACGTGATTGCTGCTACTCTTTGTATTAATATTTATTTGCATCTGTTTCAACTTCTCTCTTCTCTTATTCCTAAATTCTAAAGTATACAGTTTAATATGTACTACTTAATTACAATGGGGAATCGGGGTGGCACATGGAGAGCTGGCATAGTCTGTGGCCTCCGTTCGATTGGCAATTGCAGCACCATATGTGAGTTGAGTTTGTTGGCATCTCACCTTTGCTCCAAGGGTTTTTCTCTGGTTTTCCTCCCAGGCTCCACAAAAACCAACATTCTATCCAATTTGATCTGTAGTTTAGCAAGGCCCTGACTTTGATCAGCACCTATGGCTGTTTCAGGTCTCGTTAGAAATTAGAGTTTTTATTTTTTATTTATTTTTTATTTATTTGCAATGTTTTCTATCTGAGGTGGTCCTGGCTTAAAGTGCATTATATGTCTAATTTATGCATAGGGTCCAAAGGGCTCCAGGCTTAAAGTGCTTAAATTAAGCCCAAATTAGTTATTTGATATTGATTGTACATGAAGTGGATAGTCCAAAATAGTAGAATATTTCTTGATTTGGGTGTTGCATCTACAAGATTAAAGGTTTATATTTCCAGTATGCTAATGATGTGGTGTCATCACTGACATTTGCTGAATTTCTTTGTGCTTGTGAATTAAGCTATTTTCTAATTTAGATTTTGTTGTTGTTGTAAAATCACTGACAAGTTAGAATTTAAAAATAGGTAATTTGTCTCTACCAGCATGCTTTTGTATAAGTGTGTCAGTGGTGACATATATCACTCATTAGCATATTAAGGACCCACCTTCTCATAATTGTATTTCTTCAGTTATGCCTTGTTACTAAACATTTCCATCAACTTATGAGAAAATAAATGTTATTGTTGTTGTTGTTGTTAGTAATGGCATCAAATATAGTAGTAAATGGCCCGATTCCTCAGTTCTTGGATCTGACCGTTCCAGGTCAGCATCCGGCACTTGCAGTCGGTCAGGACATAGTTAACAGAGTGGAATGGTTATGAAACCCAGTGACCTTCTTTGTTATATGTCTTTGTTAGCTTTTTTCAACCGTGACCCTGCACAAAACACAATAGAAATTCCAATGTGTTAATCAATCAGCCAATAGAAACGTGTGAGTTCAGTCGTTCAGGGGATGCTAATGAACTATGACCCTGCACAATCTTTTGTCTTGCCCCCTTCCAACATAAATCGCAGCGCCTTTGTTCGCCCCTTTGAAGTTTGCCGGGTTTCATAACCATTCCACTCTATTAACTATGGTCAGGAGTACAAGTACTTTTAAGAATTATTCGGGAACGAAAATTAATCTTGCTGCCATTATAAGTTTCAGTCTCCTTCAAGATGTAGAAAATGAACACTAGTACAGTGCTCACTAATATTTGAAAATGGTGGTCTAGCTGTAGTTTACGACCCGAATCGAAAAAATAATTATTGTATTGAGAATTTAGCCTGAATTTCAGCCATCTCCTCTTGTTCATTATTGATTACTCAAAAATCAAACAAATCTAGATAGATGACTTTATTTCACATGTAGAATGACACATTCTCTAAATATTTACAAGGAATAGCAACATTATATGTATGTGGAATTACTACTCAAATTGTAACCATTGCACTTCAATCAACAACACCCATACCAAGTTTTTATAATTCTAAAGATCCTCAAGGAACTATTATTGAAAAGAAATTAAATATTAAACATCATAATTGAAAGAAATTGTGGTGAAAATGTACAGTATGTGTGTTGTGAATGTATTATGGCTCTATCGTTTCCAAACCTGACCTCCCCCCCCCCCCCCCCCCCCCCTCCCCCCTCTCCCCTTCCCAGCATACCTGGGGCATTTGGCATTTGTAGTCCCATTATATATAAAGTATCACAAGAGCATCAGTAGTGAACCAATTCTCTGACTCCCCTAGCACAAACCATGTGTGACAAAATATGCTAGAACTCAATGTATTCAATACCTAGGCCTAGATGGCCCGAGTTCAGGCCACTCAGGGCCTCTTGTCTTAGTAATAAAATACTTGGTCATTTGCCATTCCACAAAATGCATAATAATTATTATGCAATCTTGGGAAAGTTCACAATAATTCACAGTAATTGAGCTGTATTAAAGAAAGATTGGAAACTTGGTTGTTTCAGGGTGTAATGTCTGCAACATACAAACGTTTTTTTCCTGCCATATAAGGGAGGGTCCTAAAAGCTACATTTGTATAATACAGAAAAAAAGAAACAGCAAAACAATCTAAACCCTGGGTAGGGTGACATTTATAAACAGGAAAAATTACTCTGAATATAATGTCCGTTGTAGTATATATATTGATTGATCTGTAATGGCTCGATCCATAAACAACAAGAATTTCAAATGGAAGAAAAATACAAGACTGTTTATTCGCTAAGCATTCTGGGTAATATAGTACATCCGTAATGATGGAATGGCCCATCTCTGTAGTTGAAGAGTTGAAATCTCTGCAATGATCTTACTGTGAAAATCTTTGTAATTGTGGAGAATATATAATATGAAATCCACCGAACTGTGGTCACAGCAGAAAATAACATGCCATGGCTCCACCCACAAACATCTGCTACCTTGCCCCCAAACATAAAGGAATCTGTTAGCATTCCTGAGCATCTCATGTCTTGAAGTTTACTCAAAAACTCTGAAAAACTTCCAGGAAAGTAGCTTGTAGTAAGGTCACATCCCTGTTCAACAACATCATTATCAACAATATTTATCTTTAAGTGATTTTCAAGAGCTTTTCCACATTCATACACTGTACACCCTCCCATAATTACTAAATTGTGCCATCGGAAACAAACTCTCTGCTAAAAGTACTCAGGAATGCTAACACATAAATTCCTTTATGTTTGGGAGTGGGTTAGCAGATGTAATACTAAATTGTGCCATCGGAAACAAACTCTCTGCTAAAAATACTCAGGAATGCTAACACATTCCTTTATGTTTGGGAGTGGGTTAGCAGATGTTTGTGGGCAGAGCCAATGGCACATTATTTTCTGCCGTGACCACAGTTGGATGGATTTTGTAGTATTGCATGCAGTGTTCATGGAAAAGTGTTCTATCAGAGGTTGTTCTAATGATACATTATTTAATCTTGGCCATAGGTGAAATTTGCCACTAGGATCTGGCACCCTAATATTAGCTCAGTCACTGGGGCAATTTGCTTGGATATTCTAAAAGATCAGTGGTAAGACAGAAATCAATTAATTTGGCCAGTTGGCCTGCATAGTATTTATGAGTTTTTTAAACTCTATATACAATGTAGTAATGTGAGTATGTTCATTTAACTTATGATTATTTCCAGAAGCTGTGTTTGGCATAGTGAATGTCTGGACTGTGGTTAAATAGAATACATTAAGCAGTGAGCCATATTGTGATGAGGAGCAATTGACAGTTTAGCAATACAGCCATCTCGCATTGGGAGCCACAATCAAAACGCGTCCCCCAAGAGAGACGTCTGATTCAAGGCCAAAAATTCCACACTGATGACGTTATGCAGCCAGAATCTGTAGCGTTATTTGATTGGCTTGTATATGGTAATTAGGCATAGTCTAGCCAATCAAATGACGTGACCAGATCCTGGCCGCATAACGTCATCAGTATGAAATTTTTGGCCTTGAATCACAGACGTCTCTCTCAGGGGCTGCATTATGATTGTGGCTCCTGATGCGAGACTGTTGTATTCGCAGGCTACTGACATTGAAACAAATACCAAAACATCCCACACTAATATTAAGCTAAAAGTCCCAGATGCGAGCGCAGACCCAGAGTCTGCACTGAAATATCCATGGGCTAACAAAGTTCCAACATCAGATTAACAATACACTATCTATATATATATATTAAAGCAACCCATCTCAAATTAGCATCCTCCCTAGAGGTAGAAACATTAAAATAGCTCCCTGGCCTTGGTTGTTTATAGCAAGGGTAACATTATTCAAGAGGGTAGTGCTAAATTTGTAATTGTAATCTGTACAATTTAAACTCTGGTTAGCAATTTAATCCCTGGGTAGCGCTCTCAAGAGCACACTGGGTCCAGGGTGCTAAATCAAATCATTATGGTATACACAGCTTGTTAGTAGTTTTTGCATATTCAAGGGTTATTATAACACTGTAACATTGTGCTGAGGCAAGCATGATGCCATAAGTCTAAAAACAACAAAAAAGTTTTAAGAGGAATCATTATTCTTGAAGTAATATATATAGATCTTTCAGATTAGTTTAGTACACTGATGCATGTTGATATCTATTAACACAGTATATCATACAACTCATCTTACAGGGCTGCAGCCATGACGCTGAGGACAGTACTATTGTCAATCCAGGTAATGAGCTAATGAGAAACTTATCAACATTGCTGATGCATGGCCTTTAAGGAAAGATTTGAATACTGGTAAACTCATTGTTGAGGCACTTCCATGAAGGGTGGTGGTGGTGGTAGTTGGAGGAATTCTATGAATTTGACAACAGTTAATGATACTTAATTGTTAGTCAGAACACTAACATACTCTCTGCAACAGACTTCTCCTGATTTATTCTACAGGCATTGTTAGCATCTCCAGAGCCAGATGACCCTCAAGATGCTGTAGTAGCAAAACAGGTTTGGATTTTTTTGAATATGATCAAACTCATTAATAATTCATGAAGGAAAAACAAAGCGATACAGAATCGTCCTGATTTGCATAAACTCTTTGATTTTCTCGGCTGAAATCACAGGTAGCCCAAGCTTACGATTTGTATGAGCGATTACGAAGAATATATGGAAATTTCACTATTATCGCTGTAATGCTATTATCTCTATTAAAATGTTTCAAAAACCTTCGCTTTCCCTTGTAGTCATTACCTTTCATGTCCATGGCGATTCCTGGGGTGTTTAACCTTGATTTAGGGTGGTTTTTGAATTCTTGATTTTCTCCCTCTTAGGAGAAATTCAAGGTAGGAGTCCTTGAACTCGGCTGACTCCACTCAACCTGCCATAAATCGAATAATTTCAAAATCACAGTGGGGGGTAGGCTGGATTCTGAATTGTAGATAGCCCTCCCTGCTGAGTCTAGAATTGGCAAATGTCTGTTGTTAACAGGATCGGAATCCCAAGTATCTTTTTGAATTCGAGCACACAAACTTGGCGATCTGTGGCTGATCATTTCCATACATTCTTTGTAATCGCTCATACAAATCATAAGTTTGGGCTACCTGTGCCGAAATAGGTTTATTCAGTAATCATATTTTTAAATCCCTTACATTTGTCATTGTATTTCTTTATGATGTGACAGTCTGGAAAAAAGTCTTATTAACCTTTTTTGGACTGTATTCCAGTACAAGGAAAATAAGGAGGCATATTTTGTTACTGCAAAGCACTGGTCACATGTATATGCTGGAGGTAAGAGTACACTAGATCTGTGAACTTGGATGTTTTTCATGTCACTATATCTCATGGTTGTTGCCAGAGGGTCAAATAGGGGGCAGGGTGGAGGTCAATTCCTTCCCCAAGGAACTGCCCCTATAGGACTGCCTCCCCTCCCCCACTCCCTTCATTCTCATAACAAGTTCCAATGAAATTTAGCGACTGGATGTCCCTCACTGGGTTACAATGTAAACATGCTCACCCTCGCAGTCTCAAACATTTTTTCCCATATGTTTTTTGCCTGACCCCCAAATATTTCCCCCATTTTTTACTCCATTTACCCCGAAATCCTGGTGAGAACCCTCCTTTCTTATTCACTTTTATCATGTCAGTCATGACAGTCTCCTGACAGTCACCTGTTAGTCGCCAGACATGTGTTGGTTGGAACATAAAGTACATGTTTCCTATCACTCTGCCCAGTTTTAAGATTTCTTATTAGCCATTAATGTGTAATACTTTGTTTAAATGCCTTATTATTACTGAAAGAGTTCTTTTTTTCTGCTTGTACAGCCAAAGGTTTAACCCCTGATTGTGATGAAAAGATCAGACAGCTTGTGGATATGGGGTTTGGTGAGGTAATTATTGGAACATCTCAAATGCCTAACTACTGGAACAGTGTTTTGCCCATGCTCCTAAAGTCACCTACACGCGCTCTGATTGGCAGAGTATATAACATGGTTTGCCGTGTTTTATTGTTTTCAACTGGCGGTTTCCTTTAGTTGTGCCTGTAAATCTATATTATAAAACAGATCAAGAAGCCTTAAATCCATGTTTTATACTATCATAAAACACTCTGGTCATTTGAGAACACTCGAGAAATGTTGAAAGCATGTGCCTTTGGCTTGTGCTTTAACATTTCTCTCATGTTCTAAAATGCCCATCATGTTTTATGTATAGTTTAATAAACGAGCAGCAGTGTTTTATCAGATATAAAAAGTTGAGAGTTTTTAGATCTGATAAAACACGTGCTGCGAGTTTATTAAATGGCTTCAAAAACATTACTTCTAAAAGATAATAATTTTCAGAAATTTAGATGAAAAGCGAATAATTATTTGTTTAAAGCTACGTTGTGCGTCACTGACATGCGCAGTTGGAATATGGAGCGAAAATTTGGGTCCCATAATATTAGGCCGGTTGCGTATGAATAACTGTGAGCCAAGGGGCCTTTGCATTCGAGTTCCTCGAGTCATTGCACTTAGATCGTTGGTTGAGCAATCCTGAGTCTCATCTAACGGCCTTCTTAAAGACTTTCACTGTACGAGTGAGGGTTTTTATAAAGACGGTTAAGGCCTTTTTCTTTTGTTGAACAAAGGAAAAAGGCCTCAACCATGAAGTTTTATATAGGGCCACACTCGTACAATGAAAAGTTGTGTAAAGACCCTTGCGTTTTATCGGGTATAAAGGTGCATGCACGTGACTGATTTGCTTCATCTGATTGGACAAAATGCTCATGAATTATTCATGAGTCGTTGAAGATAGTATAAAACATGGCTAAGGCTTCTTTATTTGTTAACTAGATGTCTAATATAAACTATTTAAAAATCTAATCTCTCGTGATCTCTTCATTCCCGCCCAATACAATTAAAAAGCAAAGTGATTTGGAAAACCTTGCACAGCGAGAAGGATTACCACTGAGCTGAGTTATCTTATCGGTCTGTATAATAGTACTTATGACAGTCAATGACAATTATTTAGAATCTGTTCTTCCATTTAACCATTTAAACGATAGCTTATTTATCTTAGCACTTTATGAACTAGCTCACGGTCCCTTAAATTATGATACTGCACGTCTTGAATCGCTGTTATGTAATCCTATCTTCATCCCGACTCATTTTTTTCCTTTCGTCCTCCTATTAGCGATTATATGGTTGAAGAAGAACTTAATGCTCGAATTGACTCTGTAAACGATAAGGTATCTTTTTCTTTGTTGCACTTAAATGCGCGAAGTTTGCTCGGAAATTTTGATAAATTCAAGTTAATGCTAGCGAATCTGTCCAAATCATTCTCTGTCATTGGCGTGTCAGAAACCTGGCTAAATAATCTCACTTCAGACCAAGTTAATATTCCTGGATACAATTGTGTCTCCAATCACCGTGAATCTAAAACTGGAGGTGGAACTGGCCTTTATTTACAAAATAATCTTGAATACAAATTGTGTCCTGAATGTCAATTTTCTGATTCTGATGTAATCGAATCACTCTTCGTGGAAATTATCATCCCCCGCGGAAAAAAACATCATAGTGGGTTCCGTGTATCGACCACCCAATCAAAATGTGACGCTTTTCTTAGATAAGTTCAATGAAATTATTTCCAGTATCTCCAAAAACAACAAACACTGTTATGTGATGGGCGACTTTATTTTAGATTTACTTCATTACAATCGTCACGCATCCACTCAGGAATTTGTTGATACCTTATTTTCGCACATGTTTTTTCCACTTATCTCCAATCCAACGCGTCTTACTGCTAATTCCTCAACATTGATCGACAACATTTTCACCAATCATCTTACCCCAAATGTTTTTAATGGATTTGTTCTAAATGACCTATCCGATCACCTTCCAGTCTTTGCGTATTTCCATGATGAGCTTTTGTCAGGAGAAAATATTTAAGCGTTCTTTCAACGAAAACAAGTTTAGCAAATTCCATGGACTTCTTTCCCAAATAAATCGGTCTAATATTCTTAATGAAGAAGAGCCTAATGATTCATTCAATTCCTTCATAAATGAATATACCACGCACTTTGAAGCCTGTTTCCCTTTAAACATTATAAAAGGGAAACAACTGAAAAAGCTCAGTACTCCTATGTTAACTGAAGGACTATTGAGCTCCATTAGGAAAAAAATAGACTTTACAAACAATTAATTAGATCACCAACTACGTTACGTGAATCACTGTATAAAGCTTACAAAAATAAGAATTGCCAAGCGATCATATTATGATAATAGATTAGAAAGCGCCAAAAACGACCTCAAATTAACCTGGAAGCTGATAAACGAAGTCATAAACAAACGAAAGAGCAAGCCGTCCTTGCCCTCGTCATTTAAATCTGACGGCAAGATAATAACTGATAATTTGGAGATCGCTGATAGATTTTGCAAATATTTTACCAATATTGGTCCAAGTCTAGCAAGCAAAATACCGTAGGTAAATTCTTCTTTTCGTTCATTCCTAGTTTACAATGACAATACACCGATCATCTTAAAACCAACCAATATAACTGAATTAGAAGATATATGTAGGACGTTCAAATCGGGGAAAGCCCCTGGTTATGATAATATCCCAATGCATGTGATAAAAAAATTATTTGACCTCGTCTCTGAACTTTTGACGAATATCATCAATTTTTCTTTATCTAAAGGAATTTTCCCGGATAAGTTAAAGGGAACCTCGGCTGAAAAACGATGTTTACTCTCAAGTGTTTGTTATGGATGCCTAAGTCTGTTTCTGTGTTTGTCTCCAGTAAATGGTACACTAGATGTCATTTATGCAACAATTTTCCTGTCGGTAAAACTCATTTGAATTTCCTGCGCGCCGCCATCTTGGATATCATGACGTCACAATGTTGCCCTATTGTCGCATAACAAAATAGCTATTGTTTTCTGACAATAAGGCAACACTGTGACGTCATAAAATTCAAGATGGCGGCGCGCAGGAAATTCAAATGAGTTTTATCGACAGGAAAATTGTTGCATAAATGACATCTAGTGTACAATTTACTGGAGACAAACACAGAAACAGACTTAGGCATCCATAACAAACACTTGAGAGCAAACATTGTTTTTCAGCCGAGGTTCCCTTTAAAAATTGCCAACGTCATCCCTATTTATAAAGCTGAAGAACCTGATTTCTTTGTAAATTATAGACCAATTTCCTTGTTATGAAACTTCTCGAATTTTTTGAAAAGGTCATGTATAACCGCCTAATTGAATTTGCAGAGCGGTGTGAAATTCTTTATTGCTATCAGTTCGGTTTTCGAAGAAATCACACGACGTCACTCACGTTAACTCGCCTAGTTAATAAAATTACGTCGGCCATTGATCGAAACGAAATTACTGCCGGTGTGTTTTTGGATCTTTCAAAGGCTTTTGACACGCTAGACCATCAAATTTTGTTTGCCAAGTTGGAACATTATGGTATCTGTGGTTTAGCTCTGCCTTGGATCAAAAGCTATTTCCTATGCCGTAAACAATTTGTTCAATTTAATCAAACTTGTTCCTCGGCGCAAACTATTAAATGTGGTGTTTTTAGGTCCCCTATTTTTTTAATTCTGTATATTAATGATCTTCCCAACGCCTCACAATTGACAGTCTTTGCTTTTTGCAGATGACACTAGCATTTTTTATTCTCATTCAGATCCCAACCTTTTAGAGCTCGTGCTAAACGAGGCATTGTATAATTTTGATGTTTGGATGAAATGCAATAAGCTCTCCGTTAATATCAAGAAAACTAATTACATAATTTTTAAAGCAAGACAGAAGAAAATTACCAACAAATTTTCCCTTTACCTTGGTAATCACTTACTCAAACAAGAAAATGTAATAAAATTCTTAGGTGTGTATATCGATGAACACCTTACTTGGGCCACAGCACATCAGTCATGTTTGCAAAAAAATCTCCAAGTCAGTTGGTATAATATATAGGTCTCGCTTTTATTTATCTGCTAAAACAAAATTAACTCTGTATTATATATTAGTATACCCTTATATTAGTTACTGTAACATAGCTTGGTCATCCACGTATGTAACTAATCTAAATAGAATATTTAATTTACAAAAGCGTGCTGTGCGAGCCATGACAAATTCAGATTACCGAGCTCACTCTGCTCCTTTATTTGCTCAGTTAGATATACTAGACATTTTAAAAGTCAACTCATTTCATGTAGCAAAGTTTATGTTTTGTTATCATAATCAGTCGTTGCCTTCGACTTTCCTCAATTTATTCGTAACTAGCAGTCCAGTACATAACTACAACACTAGATCAGTATCCAATTATCGATCTCATGCCTGTCGTACTAATCTTAAACAGTTTACAATTCTATACCAAGGTCCTAAAATTTGGAATTCCCTGCCAACATATATCACAGGTTCAACCAGTTTTCCTAGTTTCAAGAAAAAAATTAATGATTTCTTACTCAAATAGATGATTACTGAATCGATCATGCCGCACATATGCATCACTTTTAAAAAAACTTATTAATACGAGGTGACCTCTTCTATAAGCCTGATGGTTTCTCGAGGTCTCCTCGCCATACATTACATTCTACTGTATCTGTAATTCCTATTTCTGTGGCAAATAAACTAAACTTATTATAACTTACATATAATGTGGTAATTCTGACCAACAGAGCCAAAGCAGAGTAGCTTTATCAACACATTCCTGGAACATAGAGAGCGCTGTGGAGGCATTGTTCAACAGCTGACACCAGATGGACTTTCCTCTTTCAATAGTCTCCCTGCCTGTACATGTGTCTTTATCTGTGTCAATGTATTTATGTCTGTGTAATGTGTCTTTATTGTCTATGTATGTGGTTGACTATAGTTGTAAGTTTATCTTACCGTAGCTACCAAGGAAAGATATTCTAGGAAACTTTAGATATAAGATTTAGAGATATCTTACTATTAAGTCTTTATTAAGACAATTTTCCAACAGTTAACTGCTCTCTCACTTGAAATTTCAGCCATATGTATACATGGACAGCGCGACAGGGCTGAATGCGCGAGCCGATGCGTAATTTTACCAAAAACATTATTATCTGTTGACGGTAAATATTTCGTGTTTGAAGGCAATTTTACCACAGTGGCCCAAACTTAAACTACATTGTCCAAAACATATGTTGTTTGTCAGTTTCTGGAGGAAATGGTGTGAGTATTTGAATCTTATCTTTCCAGCAAAACTGGTATTATTCGCAGAAAACATGCCGACAGCGCTGAATAACAATCTCGTACCCAGACCCCATTTACTGAATAACGTGACGCGCGTAGACTAGGGACGACTGCAGCGTATACAAAAATGGCGGAAATTTCAAAATTTAGCGAGTACCTCAATGTTTAAGGTGTGATACGGGGTGAATATGAGACCGAACAAAAACGTTTTGGCCATCTATATGTACTCGATTCACAGGTATTTCAAATCAGTAATAACCTCGTAGGGCATATATACACTTTAATTACTTCTATTTGCTTAACTCTTGGAGTACTGATTTGGATCTAAAAAACTATTGTTTGACGAGGAAAACGTTGTACCTTTTTAATTGTAATTTTAGAATAGAGAAAGACTTGTTTGCCAGAATCCTCGGTTAAAATTTAATGCAGGGTTAACGCGTGATGTGGTTCCCACTGGCAACATAGGATTATAATCATACCCATAATCAAACATCATTTTCTTATGTTTATGAATATGAATTATATGTCAAGACAAGACAAGATTTATGATTTATACGATCAGTACATAGCTAGTGGGAACCAAGCCCTCCCACCCCTGCCTTTTTTCAGACCTGTACTCTATTTCATAACGAGACATATGAAAATGTGCGGTCTCATACTCAGTCGCTGTCAAGATCGTATCCTATTCCAGACTAAAAATGCGAAATTTATTACCCTATTTCAGACCAAAACAGCTCGAAACCCGTACCCTTTGGGGCGGCACATACCCGTACAGCGTATATATGGGATTACCCTCCCCCACCCCCGGGGGAACCAAGCTTAGTAGTTTCTGTACATATATATTTGTAGCACAGTGCAATGGAGGTACATTTATACCACAGAAAAAGCAGGTAGCAGTTCAAGGTTGAACGGTGACTACAGCTCCAGCAGTAGCTGGCTCAGTTATGTTGAAACCACCTGGTATCCAGTTTGCGACATTTGCATGTAATACAACTGTCAGTTTTCTTGAATAACCAGTCGAGGATCGAGGGGAAATCAGTAAAACTCATTGATTACCGAGAGTACAATCATTAAGTGATTTTTCTGTATAGTAACAATTATAAAATTCCTTTTGCCTGAGTTTTGGTAAACACATTTTTCTTTTCCCGCCTTTAGTTACCAGTGGGGCGCGCGACATCTGTCACGATGTGATCACGTGACGGCATACATTTGAATTGTGTCCCGCGCAGGTTACATGGGATTTTGACAACTGCCACGTGACCGCGCATTAACCAACCAATGAGTGGAGCGTGCGTTGTATCTGAAAAACTTATGGCTATGTAACAATGTATTTTGTTTATACACTTAGGCCATCTCAATAAAATGTTTCGTTTATCATCGCATGACCGACCTTTTTTGTTGGAATAGCCCCCCAAAAGGTTTAAGATTGGAAAAAGTGAAATATTTTTTTTAACTACAGCTCTTCGAGATCTCTACGTCAGTTTTGTTTCTTGCCTTTCTCGTGCAAATTGTCAATCCGTGTCAACTAGTAGAGGAAAAAGTAGCCGAGGATACATGAACATTTTATGCGAGTCTTCAAGCCGACTTGGTTCCAGACCCCCTAACTTTTTTTTTTGACCGACCGAGCCAGAGGGCGATGGTCAACGAGACATTTTATTGGGATTGACTTACCATCTGTAATGAGTAGTAATGATCTGTCTTATAAATGAACTGTGACTACCGATATAGGAGCAGACAAACCTAGCCATAATGTTTTGTCGCTATGTTTTTAATAAAAATATTAACAGTAGTTCAGTACTTCTGTGCATGGAATATCTTGCTCGTTCGCTGTGCTCACTCGTAAGATATTTCATCAACACCCGAAGATAAAATCCGTATCAACGCGCGGCCATAATATACTCTATTTATTATACTTTGATTCAATTTGTGGTTCGTATACGGGAAGTTATGGATTGCAAACTGACCAATCGTGGCCACGGAGTTACCAAGCCAAATAGGTTTCTTTTAATCATTTGCAAACCGTCCCAACGTTTTCCTCTGCTATATGAATTGCCAAAACATTGGATTAGGTGGATTTTCCTCCAGTTCCGTGAGAAAGTG
Source organism: Actinernus sp. WN-2022 (assembly GCA_030867875.1). Classification (NCBI taxonomy): domain Eukaryota; kingdom Metazoa; phylum Cnidaria; class Anthozoa; order Actiniaria; family Actinernidae; genus Actinernus; species Actinernus sp. WN-2022. Next base: position 37,485,882 of record JAOWCC010001751.1, on the reverse strand, counting down.
CATGTACTGACATTAATACAGACATGAGTTGTTTATCATTAACGTATTTATTTTTCTCCGCTTTCAACTTCAATCTCGAACCCAGACCCCATATGTTTCCTAAGTACTGCGATGGGGTCTGGGTACGATTGAACGAACTTGAATCGAGAGCACGCGCACTGGTTACCGAGACTGGCCCGTTCAAACATGTTGAACATTGTTGGACAGGGGTGTTCAAACGAAACCAACATCAATCCAACATGTTGGTTAGTACAGTGACATGGCAAAGGTTCAGGTCCGGTTCCGGTAAGCAAGATCAAATCTCCATGGATACAGTGCGAAAAGTGCGCGGTCACGAGTCCAACCCGCATTCTCGTCCCCAGACCCTTCTCTTTATTTCTTAACGCTTGTAATTTCCCTCTTGTTATGCCATGCAAAGTCATTTGAATATGTATATTCTGCCTAGGATAGATCATTAACAACATTCCGCACGTGAAAACCAGTTTGTGGCTATAAGTATCGTTGCTCATTGGTGGCTGGGGAATATAAAAGGAAAGGACGCTTCCACCATGTGCTTAGCAAGAAAAGGAAACAGAACTCGGCGCCCCCCTGTTCAGCCGGGGTTGATATCACCCGAAGAGGTTCCGAGAATTTGTGGAGAATGTGGAAATGCTGCATGCTGCAAGTCATGTTGAATTACTCGGGGAGTCCTCCATTCTCCTTAATTATCGGAACCTCTTCCCAATTATATAACTCCGCCACTTCGTGCCGGTTCTGTTCCGGTCGGAGTGGCACTGCCATACCTTATTAATGACAATACCCGAGGCAGAATAATACACTATTACTTGTCAATCTAGTCGCCATTGATCTCTCTGCTCAAACGAAAGGTTTATTCAAATCTTGGTCTCGGGGAAAAAAGAACATCAAGCTCCCACAATAATGAAGTGATTGTCCTCCCTATAGCTATGCAATCAGTCTTAAAAGTAGGGCGAGGGTAAAAAAAAAAAAATTCACAAAGTTGAACAGTCTTTCAAATGTCCATCCACGCTAGCGGCCTGCGAACAGGCCTGTCTCAGGCTACATGTACATCCACACCAGTATTTTGTGTTATGTGGCATTACACATGAGAACACTTTCAACAATCAAGCCTCGGATAGGATATTCACATTAGTTTTAGTGCTATAAAAATACAGTAAGACAACTGAAAGAAAATTGTTCTAGAGGTGGGGGGATTTCAATTAATAAGTGCATTCAGAAGGCTAGATCCCTTGGGGATTGAAGTGAGTTTGCGACGGGAGGCAGCTGTTTAGTCATTCGGTTATCGGGATGATTTGGTGTCGAAAATCTTTTTTGTGTTTTTGTTACGCTTTTAGAAAAAAGATGAGAAATTGAATTATAGGGCTACCGAATTAAATGGTAAATTCGAGCATTGGCGAGCATGAGCAATTTTATTTTATCACAGCTGCGAACAACGTTCTATACAAAAACGGGAACGGAGCACCTTGGGAAAAAGCAAGTACGAGCAATTCGAGCACGCAATCTTTTGCGAGCAATAGTACAACCTCGTTCCCAGGGGTCTTTACGCGCCTAAGATGGCATCGAAAGTACTTTGATTACGCGCGTAAAGACCCCTGGGAACGAGGTTGGCAAATTTTCGAGCATGGGGAGCGAGGACTGGTAACCAGTGATCGAATCCATCATGGCGGACGAGACGGACGAACCGCGAAGAGAAAAGAAATTTCCTTTGGATTCATCCCTTTTAAAGGGATTTATAGCAGGAGTTATATTTTCTCACATTAACAAAAGGTTACTTCTAGGATTATTTATTGGAACAATGTCAGGGGTTTATATGCAACAGAACTTTACAGATATGCCTAACGTCGAGTGGACGATCAGAAAATGGGTTGACGTCGTTAGAAAGTCTATGAAAGACGCTCAAGACAAGAACAAGTAACATTCTGATGCCTTTGGGATGACTGAAATAACAGTAGTTCTTGTGCAGAAAGATCAAGTGACTATGGCGAGATATTCCGATTTTCTACAATAATCAACTGGGAATTTAGAAATACGACACATGGACCCGAACTCGACGATGTACACCGTGCTGCCCTTTTGGCTTTTATACACACACTTTAAAAAGCAAGAATTAAAAATGTTCACAAGCAAGGCTGGCATTTAACACACTGAATTTCTAACGGGACCTGAAAAACAGCCAGAGGCTGATCAAAGCCAGGACCCGGCTAAATCACAGATCGAATTGGAATTTAGCATGTAATAGACTAAATTTACGCTGTTTACGAGTGCAGAATTGTATATAACACCGAGTGTGAAGCATCTGCAGGGATTTGAAATTGGGAAGAGCACTTATTCTGCAGCAAACTACGTAGCTAACACCAGTTTTTTTTTCAATACAGTTTTTGAAAGCTGCTAATAGGCCTTTTGCAGTCACGTGCTGATATAATACTTCGTTTACGAATGAATTGAGATCGTAATCCCCATGAGAAAGGCGTTGCCATGGATGCTGGATGGCAAGCCATCTTTAAAAACGCTGTTTTAGAAAGATCGACAATCGATTGGAGGTGAAAAATAGCATTTACGAACAGGTTTTGCTAATAACAATACCGATCCCGTTAAATATATGGATTTTTTTTTTGCCATCATAATAATAATAAATAACATTTATAGTGTGCAAGTTCTATACATAAATGCTCACATGCGCATAACAAGAACAATAGACTAATTACTAACTGATAAACTTATTGGTAACGATCAACTATTCCTAGCTATAAGTTATCTATCATACAGGATTGATCAGCATAAACTAGTAAACTTATTGGTAACGATCAACTATTCCTAGCTATAAGTTATCTATCATACAGGATTGATCAGCATAAACTAGTAAAAAGCTTTCTTAAATAAAAACATCTGGAGTAATTTCTTAAAAGCTGAAACTGATTCAGCATTAGGTACGTACAATCCTGTACAATCATGTGAATGCCTAACTGCAAAGGCCCATTACACACATTTCTCAGCCCTACATTGTAGCTATTACACGATTTAGCTTCTCAAACTGATGAATAATTAATGAGAATTTACAAAGAAAATCACAAGTGTGAAGGAGTTGAGTCATGATCAAACACTTGTATAAAGTATCCAAACTTTCTTTTTCTCTTAAATGTTATATTTATTTGAAAAGCCATATCAAACATTCATACTTGTCACAAGATCAATGCTCGAACTGAGTTTAAAATGGTTTAAAAAAACTGCTGTATCGATTTTCAACTTCAGTTCTCAGTGCTTTGATCTTGCACAAGTGTTTGATATATTACTACAAAATGAGTAGCCTGAATTCCTGAATTTGTAGGCCCAAGCAACTGCTCCATGCTTTCCTGGAAAAGTTTTAGATTTATACTTTTGCAAATGCCTTCTGCTGCACTTTCATGTCATGTTTTGTGTATTACGAACAGCTCCTAGAGCCCAACATTCATTATTTTGTAAAAGTAAGACAAGTAGGCTGTAAAATTTGTATGCCCAGGCCTATAGGCTAGTTATGCCCCTGCAGAAGATGTTACTGGCAGTCTACCACCAGGTATTCTGCCCTGGACTCTTTCATAAGTAAAACAAAATGTAGATGTCTACTTTTCGCTCACAGTTGCCTGTACTTCTAACATTAATGAAAACCCTGCCATTATTCTAGAAGTTGGTGGGGATCATGTAAGCGCTGGCCATCATGGTAAGATATGATGACTAAAATAAACATACCTATTTGAATATCTCCAGTCCTATCTTCCATTTTCCAACCAGTTCATCAATAAATGAAACCCCTGATTATTTCAGTCTGAGTTCTACAAAGAGTTTCTGTCGAGTTGTTGTGTCACATATATACTGTATAGCCCGACACATGTTGATTAGCATAAACAATAACCTATTTGAGGCATTGAAATATACACAGTATGCAGATGTTATTTCTTCTGAGAAGTGAACAGTTTCAGAGCAAAGCTTGAGGTGAAACAGTTTTGAGGAACATGTCCAAGAACAAAATATCAGTAGATATAATAAATAAATGGTTTATTTTACGTCGAAGATACAGGAAGCTGTTACCGGGTCTCCCAAGCCAGAGGCTTATGTTTAAGTATTCCGACAAACTCCATGGTCGAATGTAAGCTTTATTCATGTAATGTTACACTAGCCACCTCCACAGGCAACTAAAACAATTCCTGTGGTGAAAAGTAGGTGAGAAAGGGGGGTGGGTGGTTCAGTTTGCCCCAATTTCTGGATTTATTAGAGTTGCATGCAGAGGAGGCTATAGTTACACATGATGATGGACTTGGACTTGTGCGTGCATAGTTTTGCCAGAACACTTTACTTTCTCTGTGCTTAAAGTGTCCCTAACCCCATTTTAGTTTTATTTATTTTCAGAGTCTAGATGAAAATCGAGGACGAAAGAAATAGAAAAAAGTTAAATTGGTATAATTCCCAATTTTTAAATTGGCCTGCACATTTTGTTTTACGACCGCATAGTTTGAGGTCTTGGTCAAGTGACGTAAGATCAAGAAAAAGCCATTGTTCACCAGCACTTGTTGTAAGTACTATTGTTATGGATTCTTGAACTTACATCACACACAATTATAAATGCATGATGTACTAGTTAGACCAATGCTTCTAATTACCTAAGTGTACTGTGGCTCAGTCATGAAAAGAACCTTGTTGCTTTTCGCAAACTTCAACAGGTTGTGGATTATGAAAGATTCAAGCAAACAAAAAAACCTTTTCTTGCAGAATTACTCTAAATATTATAATAATTTATGTGAAGAAGAAAAATGGAGTTAGGAGCACTTTAAAGGAATGAGGCTTCTTGAAAATGTTACTAGTTAATGGAGGAATGAAAATAATTATGGTGTGATTTAAAGACTGCAGGTTAAAATACTGTATACACAACAAATGACTACAAAAGTACATGTACTTCAATGTAACCATATTCGAAGTTGCACTAGCAGTTGGCATGACTTGGAATGACAACAATCTCTTGACAGAAGAAGTTTTGATTAAGTGTGAGCATTTCATGAACCTTCTAACTTTTTGAAAAAAAGCATCTAAGTTTGGGGTGCAGACTTCATGTACAATGAACATGCATGTGTGGCCTATACATGGTATTTATGGCAAAGCCTTCCTTTGAAGCACAGCACAATGCCATCTTCCATCTTCCCCTGGAAAATGCCATGCACTTTTAGACTTCTGAACAACTGGGTCATATTGATTCCTGTGAAAGATAATGTGACCATCCCCACCATCTTGAAATGAAACATGGTTTAGTCGAACCCATTTCAAAAGCTGTCCACGGGTGCTACGTGAAAGTAGATAGCGATGTTCCCTCCACTTGTCTCTCGTGATGACACAGGTGTTATTCTGATCCATGCCGCTTGCTGCTGTTGCATACAGCAAGAACAAATCATCACTCATGTTGGTTTTTGTTACATAAACCTCACAAAACTTTCTCAAAGAGTTGAGACATGCTTCTGAAACATCTTTTTCTAATGCTCGGTTGTGCAATACCAAGAAAACATTCTTGCCTTGATCAGCAAAATGAGTCACGACTTTCTTGATTCTCTTTGAATGGAACTTTTTAGGAAACTTAGGTGAACATGTTTTACTGCCATCATACTCGAGTCCAACATTTTGGCCATCAATTATCACATCAAATGGACCAAGTGAAGCCACTCTTTGCTGGAACTCATTGAATTCTTTGTAGCCTTTCCTGCTGAATTTGAGTTTGCCATTTGGTCTTATTTGGACTGGATCTGAGAGAACATTGAGGATTTCATTCTCTAGTTTGTTGAAAAATCCTGTTGGAAGCTTACATTGTAGCTGTACACCACACAAATTGCATATGCCAGAATTGCTAATAGAACAACTGTGCCAGTTCCACGAATGCCAAGGGTCATCTGCAAACCATTCCCTGATTGCTTTCAACACGTCCAAGGGAACCTTGTTCCCAGAATCATGAAAAAAACTGAATACTTTTAAAGCAAGTGAATGTGTGTTGGTACTATCTTCACTGCAGTCAACTAATTTATGGATATTTTCTTGCCCATTTGTAAAATGACCATCATGATCAAGAGCAGGACTTGAACTGCAGGGCACACTATTACTAGAATGCTGATGATCATTACATGAGTGTTCCTTGTTGCTGTTGTACCTGAAAGATAATTGTTTGTTTGAATCATCCAACTTCTTATTCCTATAAAATCCAAGAGGCTGGTGGGTCTCAAAACATGAGCGAATTAAGGCAACAAGCATTGGTGTGTCAGTAATAATACCCACATCTTTCTTTGAGCTACACTGTATCTCAACCTTCTTATCAAATAGCCCAAAGGCTTGTGATGTGTGCCCATACTGTGCTAAACCTTTAATAACTGGGTTGTATGCTCTGGTGTGTCTCATACATTGATTGTTTTCTGAACTGTTTAGAACTTCCATAGCGCTCTTCCACATAAGTCTGTTACAGTAAGAGCGAATCAATGTAGTTCTTATGCCTTCCCCTATGTTACTGTAACGCAGTCTCATTTCTTGGTAAAGTTCATCCATATCACAATGCCTCTCACACAAGCAGCACAAATGCAAGGCTGCTGCAAAGGTCTTGGCAAGAGGAATGATGCCTTTCGATTGTGCATCTCTCATTAGATTCAGCATTCTATCCACGTCCTTAAATTGAACTAAAGAATTTACTTTCTCATCAAGTGTGACTGGTAAATGCTCTCCATATTTTATACATTCTCTTCCAACGTCCGAGCCTCGTGGGGTTGAGATAAACAGCCACCTTGGAGGAGGAACAGTGAAGAATATTGTCTTGGAATCCCATCTCCAAATGAGGATGCGGTGGAAAACTGATGCCAAACGAGTTATAGTTCCAAAAGAGGAAAATATTCTCATTTTGGTTCGAAAGTAGACAAGCCGTCCGCCATGTTTTTCTTGCGCACGATTAAGCGCAATGTATTATGGGAAGAGTCTTTTGCATCATCGTACCCAGGATTACGCGGCTGGGGGGATCTGGAATAGTACTGGCTATCCAAACAATGCCTAACCCTGAAACAATACAAACCCTAACCCTAAAACATTGGAATTCTTTGTCAGTGCAGTCCAAATGGGGTCCAATAAAATGCATGGTTTTGAGAGGTGATGCCTCCTGGAAATTTTAAAAGGTGGCCTGACCCAAATTTATTTTTACCCCAGGCCTATTAAAGTGGTACCAAACCCGAAACACAAAATTAACTGACATTTGATCCAAGTGCAACTGACTGTGAAAATAGCAAGAAGCGAAGCCAGGTCAAGAGATCATTAAACTATATTAGTATATACCACACCGCAGTGAACATCACTTTTCGCGCGCTCTGATTGGCTACTCAAACAGTGAATTTGATTTCATTACTCGAGCAAAATTAGGCAATCGACTAAAGGAACTTGAGAGATCGAAAGTTTTTTATTCACCTCCGAGCAAAGCAGCGATCATCTCGCGCGAGTTTTTGTCCATTTGACAGAAAATAAAATAACTATTTGGTGCTGGCTATTCACTTGGAGTATGGTATATACTAAAACAATTATTCACCTCAGTGTTGGTGAATAGTGGTGGATATTTACCACTTCGGTGAATAATTGTTAAATATTTTCTGACTGAAGTAGTTATGCATCAGTCAATTCCAGCAATGCCCATGTTTTGTATACTATTGAGCTGCCTGGAGCAAAATGGTATTAATACATGTTTATATTTCATTTCTATAAATAATCATTAGCAACGCGGTTAACGTTATACAATAAACGCTTATTAAAACCACATGACAGATACTGTGACTGTTCTGTTCGTCCAGTGGACAGCAACCAGTGTATACTTGTAAACGAACTACTTGATATCGTTTCAAACTCCGAGTAGCTCCTGAAAATTTTAGCGTATCATAGCGTTAAGAATGCAGAATTTCATACATGATCAGTTTTAGATGGGTAGTGCACGTACGGGAACTGCTATTTTCAAGCTATGATGTAAAAATTAAACATCCATAGATTTCCTGGCTTTTTGGTGTCCGCCTAGCGTATACAAATAACGTGGATAAGACGGTATAAACTGCATGTTTCTAGGTTAATTTAGAGAAATAGATAGAATCCACAGGCAGCCGGAGTAATTACAACAACTCAGATTTATAGTTTTTTTTACTTGATGCAGTATGGCGTCGTCACGAGACCAGTCTCTTTCTCGGCAGAATTCACTTCGGCAGTGTCAAATGCCCCACCATACGCCCCGGGGTAGAATAATGCCCGATCCCCGGGCCGATATAAGGTTACAAATGCCCCACTCCCGGGATCTCGAAGTATGCAAATTCCCCACCATGTCCCGGGAGGAGGATGGGTATTGCTGGAATTGACTGATGCATAAATATCTCACTACACATGTGTACGTTTCAAATTTAACACCCTAAGTCGGTACCAAACTACGCATTTTAATCCCTAAAAGAGGACTACCGAATAGGCCTGAGCGGATTGTGCTCCTAAAAGTGGCATATTATGCCGCTAGCACTGCTCCAAATTTTGTCGAATTATGCCCAAATTATGCCAAAGTTCAAAAATTATGCTCGTAGATTACACAATTATGCTCACAAAAACGTTTTTCGAAGACGGCCGGCATTAGTTGATGCGGGCATTTTTAGTGGTTCACACAACATTTTATTAGGTGACCTATTTTTCAAAGGTTAAGTCACACTTATAAAGTCAAAACCAGAATAGATAACTAGAAAGTGAAATTCAGGTATTTTCTTTGGAAAAATTTAGAATCTAAGCAAAATATACCAGCTAATAATTAGGAAAGGCACTATAAAAGCAATAATAGCATTGCTTTTGGCTTTAATGCTTCAAATTATGCTACAATCTGGTAATTATGCTCGAGCAGTGCTTCTTTGAAAAATTATGCTCGTTTGCTACAATGATGCCAAAAATTATGCTAGCACAATCCGCTCAGGCCTACTACCGAATGGTCAGTCCAAATTTGGAAGTGCTCGTTGTTTTAGACCTTTGCTCGAATGCTCGCAAAAAAGATTGTGTGTGCTCGAATTGCTCGTACTTACTTTTTCCCAAGGTGCTCGTTTCGGCTTGTCTTTTGTATAGAACGTTGTTCGCAGCTGTGATAAAATAAAATTACTCGTGCTCGCCCTAAAAACAAGATATGAGCCAATCCCCGTCAGTGCCATATACTGATAAAGAGACTTCCCCCGAGACTGCCAGCATTGTCGCTCTTTGAATTTCTGTACGTCCGAGCGAGATTGGGAATGAGCCAAACGTACCTTTTTCACGCGTGGTGGCATCTCGCTCCACGCACACAGCGGTCAAACGTCTGCGCATGCGTCAAAAGTCTTGCAACAACAACATATTCCAAAACAAATTCAAAGCGAGCCGGCGGCCGTCACTGTTCACACACCCGTTTTCAAACTTTGAGAACTTTTTTGATAAATTACGAAAAAATTTGGTGGTAAACTCACAGTTTGAAGTTTGTTCAATTTCCCGTCGACTGTGAAAATAAAAAGCTTAACTTTCACGTATCTATTTCTCTAAATTGGGGGTAGAATAATATGTAATAACTGTAATATGTTTTGAGGTAAATTTTGCGCGGGAAATTCGCGCGGCCGCCAACCAGACTGACCGTAATACGCACGCGCAGACGTTTGACCGCTGTGTGGCTCCCACGGGCGTTTAGTCACCGCTGGCCGAAAAACGCGCGGGCTCTGGGAACGAAATTGGCGTGGTTGGCACTGACATGAACTGGGGCATGCGCATACCTATTTGCATAATGTCAAAGTTAAACGTTTTAAGGAGAAATACCCATTTCCTCTTAAAGAGTATGTTTATGTAAGTAAACTGTAGGAGTTTGAACATGAAATGATATGACTCTGCGCCAGGAGCCCATTACTGCGTACTTATTGACGTTTTTGAATCTGAAATAAAACATCAGAACGAGGCGGTGTATGCACGACTGGAACCATACAAAGGTTTAGCAATCTCATCCTCAATATATTTTCGGGATTTCATCCTACACTTTTAAAGCAACTCTATCACATATGTAATTTTTCAGTGTCCAAAACAAACAAACCAAGAGATTGTGACAACTGGATAAGGCAGCAACCTAGACAAGAACATGACATCATATTCTACAGTTCTGTATTACGCTCGGGATTACGCTACGAGATGCGGTTGTCGAATGCTAAACAACAGATTATGGGCGTGTAAAATGTGAAATAACAGAGAAGGCCTGGGCCGGGTCGATAGAATGGGAAACAAACATGTCAATAAAATACATTTTTCTGCAACTGAATATATGTCAATAAACATACATTTTTATTAGTCTCCTCCGCACGTAACACAATATAAGTCTCTATCGGTCACTCTATATAAGTGCTGAGACTCTGTGACCGAACTAGTTGGGTTCGGAGGCTATAGCTACATTCTTATAACATAACTTACGGGATCATCCAAAGAACGCGTGATTTCACTGGTTAAAAGACTTGAGCCCGACTCTTGATAGAAGATGGTTTACCTGTGTCCTGTATAAAATAACAATGCATTTCGAGGTCTTAAAAACCTGCTGAATGCAGTCGCGTTCGGCTTGTACACCCGCAGTTTCAAAACCTCGAGCGTGCAATATTTTTTCATAGAACATGGAGAACTATCTTCCATTTCTTACTCGGGCTGCCTGTGGCAGCACCGAGTCTTAAAATGCAAGCGGTTATTTTTTTTTGTTGGGTGCAACAAAATGTGACTTTTGACCCATGTATTAAATTTCAGCGCCAATCAGATCGCACTGTGCTGGTCACGTAACACACGCCAGGTTAATTCCTGTACATAATTTAATACAGTAAATCAAAATGGTGGAGCCGCGAGCAAATTTCTCTCAAATTTGGAGTCCCATCTTTCAAATGTAAGCAGTTTAATGTTAACTTCACTCGTGCGAAAGCCTTCCAACAGGCTCAGGATATTGCAACTGGCGCTCTTGTCGGAGCCGAAGGACCGCGTTTTTTACCCAGATGGCCAGTGATTTTATATACGACACGACGCCGGACCTGAAGGACTCAAAGATCCACACATATCGAATTGAAATTTAGCGTTTTCCTTTCTGCTGAAACCAAGGCTTCTTCGATAGAAAGGGCAAGATGTTGTGTTTTTCTAGGAGGACAAAATATTTCTTGTTTAAGCTTCTCTTTCGCCACGGCTTTGTTATTTGAATCTCTGTGGATTGGTATACTCAAATATACTGCACAATACCAAACAACTGAATAAGAAGTCTTTAACAAAGCCGAGCTCAACTCAAGAGCAAAGCTGAGAGTGAAAGTGAAACTGAACAGTGTCTTGTCAGGTCATGAATTAAGGTACGGTGAGGTTGAAATCATTTATATCTGCATTTCTTTGTCGATTTGTTGACCTCGTGGCGCTGATAGATTTTGCCATCGGACGGTATTCTTGTTTGAGGTACGTTTCGTAGGTTTTATGCCACATTTCATTTTACTCTCGGTCATATATAATACATACCAGCGCAAACACCGTGATCTGTAGGCCAACACTAAATTAATTTTGAGCGTGGTTTTGGCTGTCAGAAATACCCCGGAGAAATAAACACTCGCACAGAATAATTTATGATGAGCGAAGCAATATTCAACTCTCAAGGTAAACTAAACAAGAATCCTCTCACGGCCGAGGTTTTGGTTCGAGAAATTAAAGGCTTCCAACAGTTCCCTTTATAGTTCTGTAATATAATGAGCAGACCAGTTTTGGGAAGGAGGGTATATAACCAACAGGCATTTCAGTTAATAAATACCAATATGGACGCGAGCTGCGATAAAGAGCCGCAGGGTATAATGAACAGTAGAGAAATATAGTGATAGCTCCAGCATTAGGTGGACAGGATACAACTTATAATATGGGACAAATATAAACATACATTTGAGACACTCATCTATTAGTACTCTGAACCTGGAGAACAGCAGACTAAATTGTAAGCGTGCGGTACATGAATAAGTAGAGGTCAACTTTTTTAATTTACATACGCGAGAAAAACAAAAATATTAAATTACATATATATACTAGGGGAGCAGAGAATGCATGTCACCGCGCTACCGGCCACTCCTAAAGACTGCTAAATTCAGCTAATAATTCTTCCCTTCGGTTATTACTAAAAGGATTTCAAATGAAAGTGTATTTCATCTTCAATCTCATGTGGCCCGAGTGAAAGCCCAGATGGGCTCTTGTTACTCGGGCTGCCTGTGGCAGCACCGAGTCCGTGTAGCAAGCTTTCTGCGCATGCGTTAAAGGTCAAATTCACACCAATCAGATTGCACTGTGCTGGTCACGCAACAATCGCCAGGTTAATTTATTTACATAATTTAATACAGTAAAGCAAGATGGCGGAGGACCCGCGAGCAACTTTCTCTCTAACTTGGAGTCTCATCTCTCAAATGTAAGCCAGTTTAATGTTTTATTTAACTTCACTCGTGCGAAAGCTTTCCAACAGGCTCAGGATATTTCAACTGGCGCTATTGTCGGAGCCGAAGGGCCGCGTTTTTTACCCAGATGGCCAGTGATTTTATATACGACACGTACGACGACCTGAAGCCAGGACCCGGAAAGCTAAAATTCGAAGGAATAGATATTGGAATCTATAAGCCATCGGCTCGCTGTGCTGCATTTAAAACATCCGAGGAGAACATCTTATTTTGGGTGAAGGCACTTCAAGACCAATATTATGAGTCTCTTAAAAACTGTCAGAGATTTAAATTTACCGTAAGTTGGTTCAGAGAGTATTGAGATCAAGTTATTTCGTTCCAGCGAGGATATTGACCTAGCGGAAACGGTACAAGCTGTCGAAGGATTTTACTTATAATCATCCACGTCTACTTAACAACAGGAATAGTTATGTGCCAAGGCATGGGCAAAGATTGAGTTTCCCAGATTACAGATGAAAGTAGAGAACTTAATGAATGAAGAAACAGAGGTCACGCGCGACATGCTTGAGAACATGAACATGTTCAACACTTTATGTTATACTAAGAAAACAAAACAAATTACAGAGCCTGCAAGTTCACAAGTCAATGAAAAACCCCAAGAGCCTGTAGTTTTGGATCAACATATCCTTGAAACTCCAAAAGCAACATACACATGAGTCAAATTCAAACCGGAAGAGACAGAATTCTTTAGATTCTTCACGAGGATTGTTAACCCGCAATAAGAACTCTCTCGCTGCTTTAACGACCTTGATTTGTAACATGGAGGCTGACCTAACTGATATGCGTAATGAATTCTTACTCTCGTCACATCAAAACACGAATCAAGAAACCAAACTCAGTCATTTGGAAGACAAATTAGTGCAGCAAGATAATATATACAAGACTGAAATCAAGATGCTGTCATCACGAATATATTATTGACCTAGAAGTTGAAAATGGCGAGTTAAAAGCAGATATAATAAAACTGAGATCCGACTTTCAACTTAAAAAAAAATCAAGAATACAAAAAAGAAGACAATGAAAGACCAAGGTCTCCAGTGTTCCGAGACTACCCAACCTACTGAAGCTTATCAGTTTGTTCAAGAGCCATCTTTCTTACATGACAACCCGATCCCTATTCATCAGAATACATTTTCTGTGCTAAATGACGAGAGTTTACAATCACCTGACCGACAACCCACAACTAAAGAAAGGGACCATGAAGTACGGTAGTACGGTTAATTCTCGGGTTCAAACTGAACAATGCAGTGTGTTAAACGAATAAGTAGTGTTTAAATTAAAAGGTCAACATACGAGAAAAACAAAAATATTAAATTACATATATACTTGGGGAGCAGAGAATGAAAGTCACCGCGCTACCGGCCACTCCTAAAAACTTCTAAATTGAGTTAATAATTCTTCCCTTTGGTTATTACTAAGAGGATTTCAAATGAAAGTGTATTTCATCTTCAATCTCATGTGGCCCGAGTGGAAGCCCAGATGGGCTCTTGTTAAATATAGCTTGACAATTTGATGACCTGGGATGACAGAATAATGGTGTAAACACGTAACACCTTTGACCTTACCCACTATTGTTCTGATAGAAATTTGACTCGGTTGTCACCTGATTTTGTGCCGGGGAATATGGTCAACAACAAATTATGCATTGATTATAAATCCGGAAGACAATGTTTTGAATCAGTCCTTGGTGTGCCCTCCAAACATCAATACTCGAGAACCGATCATCAAGAGCAGAGCCCTTAACTGCCGATGGCGCAACCTAACTGCCATAGCACACCGGTAGAGCAAGCCCCTGGAGCGGATGCTAAAGAACACGAACAAGAAAAGCTGTCTAAACAACAGCGGTTCTGCTATGGGGTGGGTCACATTCAAAATGACCTCGTCTCGTATGCTGCATTTAGCTTTCTGTTGGTGTTTTGGACCAAAGTGATCGGGATTTCAAGTGCCAGTACCGGCATTATCTTCCTCATTGGCCAGACTACCAATAGTGTACTAGGGCCTGTGGTGGGCTATGCATGCGATCGGTACAAAGTCCCGTTACTCTCGAGGCTTGGCTTGCGAAAAGGATGGCACCTCATCGGGGTTATCATCATATCGTTGTCCGTGCCTTTCGTTTTCATCCGCTGCCTCCCTTGCAGCGTAATGCCAGCAGATTGGATGACTTTACTCAACTATGCAGTATTCATTGTTGCAACGAATTTTGGATTTACCGGCATTGAAATAAGCCACCTTGCCTTGCTACCCAAGATCGCCGTGAAATCAAGTGATTTTGTGCAGCTTAACTCAGTAAGGTATGTCGAAGGGTAAGAAAGGATACTATATTTACAGGTAAATTTTCTGAAACCCTTTCTTAAGCATATTTACTAAAGAAAATAGTTCTGGAAAATGATCTCTCAAATTGCCCATCCCACCACACCACATTCTCTGCCGCCCATCCGATCAACTTTCAAGATGACGTAACTTGCGCAGTGAAATTTCAGACTGTTTAACGGTTCACGAGGGTTATCGCTGGAAGTAAGAGCCGGCTAGGTATCAAATAAGAGAACAAAATTGTGGTAGAAGTACCAGAAAGTCTGAGCGGTCGTTATGCCGTCATGCATGGCGAGCTTTCTTGAGCTTCACAGAAATCGCCCTTTTTTAACTTTTTCTTTCCCATTCTACCTATTTCGAATGGTACTAGTCTAAATCGTTCACACCTATGCCGGGATGAATGCCGGGATCGGATTGAAATGAACCACGACGAGAGGCGGCTGTTTGGGAAACCCCCACCCCTCCCCCACACTTCACCCTAATCTTTAATGCTAAATCATTAATATATCAGTAAAAATTTGCAAGGACCAAACAGACGAAGTAGAAGGACCGGATCTCCTCGGAGGGATCTAATCAGCAAAATTGTATAAGGAGTGCGGAGGAACAGAACAGGGAGGAGGGAGAATTGGCAAAAAAAAATCAGGGAGGAGGATGAAATGTCCAGAAAAACTAGGGAGGAGGAAGAATTTAGCATACAGGAGGAGGGAGAAAATGGATCTACATACATGCTCTAGGGAGGAGGGAGGAGGGAGAAATGTCGGGAAAAATAGGGAGGAGTGAGATTTCACTACCCGTTCCTCTCCACTCTATAAGTAATAACAGAATGATGCAAGGTTGATTTGTACGGTTTGGAAATAATTATATTAGACCAATATTTCCGGCTGCCAACCTTCTTCAGGGTTTACAAGTTGTGAAGATATAAAAACCGTTGCAAATACAAATATACGTATTTGCCGGTTTTTATAGCTTCACAACTTGTAAACCCTGAAGAAGGTTGGCCGTACCAGCTGAAATATTGGTTCCAAACCGTACCATTTAATAGAACGATGCATATCCAAGGGAGGGTGGGTGGGTAGTTTCCCAGAATCCGGGATTGAGCCCTGTTTTCTCAGTTTACTGGTTGACCCCCTTTCTCTTTTTTCTTTCGCACTTACAAAATGATTGATAAATTCCTTACATTATTTCTTGCCATTGTTAGTACAATCTATTATTTATAATCGTGTTATGTCAGTTACTCAGCTAGATTAGCTCAGCTATTCTGAGTATCTTTTACCATCATTTTTAGTTCATGATTGATATTGTACAGTGTAATTAAGCTCAGCTTTTGGTAATAAAGTCGTTAAAGCTTGAAAATAGTAGATTATTTTGACATTGTCACGTTAAATTGTTTCTACAAAATAGATCTGTTCCAGTAGTTGTAATAAGTAACGAGTTTGTTAGTTGCACAACTGACAAAACAAGCCGATTAAAACTTGGCTCGACAATTTCCCTCAAATGAACCTTAACCTTTTATACTTTGGAGTTGAAGAAGAAACTGATCAAACCACACTAAATGTTATCCTCCTACATGTAATTATGATCAATTATCATATTCAAACTTCTGCAGTTTACAAGACAAGACCTGAGGTTAACCCGTCTATATAGCTATACTCTAAAAAAATCGAAGCCAACATCTCGCAAAATTTGATAAGATAAATAATACTTTGCGTGAGCTCCAGTACGTAAACTTCAGTGTAATGATCCATCTATAGGGTTAGCAGTCTAAGCTCATATTTATCTGCATGTAACGAGGCACTGCCAAATGATATACTGTTCTCGTGCCGAAAGACAATCATCTGATTTTGATGAAGGATGGCAAAGATAGTGAGTTGACGAAAAAGACTACTTTTAAGAGAAATTTAGAGTAACTTGAAATCGGTT
This sequence comes from Actinernus sp. WN-2022, assembly GCA_030867875.1. Lineage (NCBI taxonomy): Eukaryota > Metazoa > Cnidaria > Anthozoa > Actiniaria > Actinernidae > Actinernus > Actinernus sp. WN-2022. The sequence continues at coordinate 37,469,143 of JAOWCC010001751.1, read as the reverse complement.
CACTGTAACCAGAAATGAAGTTTCTAGAATAATCTTTTGAACCACTTTAATATTAATTTTTGCCATCCTCTTCGAAAAAGGTTGAAAAGCATATCAAATCTGATGACATTCACATCAGTTGTATTTCTGTTCAGTATCCCCGGGTTCTATCTCAGGGATTTAGACTACACCATCTTCCGAGCCAGTCGTTCATCTGCATTAGAAATACTTTTGTAGGAATTAAATCACCGGGTTGAGCTTGCATTGGAACATATAGTTACCTTGAATAACCTTTTTGGAAACACCAGCTAACATCTGTCAAATTGATCGCGAATTCTTGCGGTTGAAATTCTAGAACCTATTGTTCTCTTCACTGTGGGATTGATAAAAACAAACTACTTCGAAGTTCATAGGAAGAACTGGATCTCTTCCAGTACGGAATGAGTAAAATTATCCAGAATATTCTCATTATAATTTCCTACTTTTTTTCTAGAATATTTCCAGAGTATTTCCATACCATGGATATGGCCCAAATTTTCCAGTGCGTTTAGGAATGTAAGAACAATCCAGTTATTTAAAAGAAATCCTACCATAATTATATAGGGAAAGCCACACCTCAGTAAGGATTGGATTTCATCGTATGACCATGGAACGCATCGAAACAGCAGAACTGGCAATAATTAAAGCCACGTACAAGGCAAGGCTAGGGGGTATGGGGTGATCGGTTGCGATTAAATTACATCGTATGATCATATCATCGGAATACTTAACAGACTCCATGATAATGGCATAGCAAGCACTGATGCAATGCTAACGAATCCATGTAGGTTTTTTCCTTAAAAAAAACGAAAATAAGGTTTTTCATGGTCTAGCCTGGTAGAAGAACCTCTGGTGTTATCCGTTGAGAATCTCACTTTTAAATCAAGAAAACACGCTGAAAATTACCATTATAAATACCCAGCACTCACGGTTGCGCCTAGTAATGAGTAGACTATCCAATCAGGGGCTAGTCTCAAATTATAAACCTATAAACGTTCGCATGGAAGTGAGATTCTCAACAGATATGTGTGGGATAACCCCAGAGGCTTTTCTTTTTCTTCTCTTTCCTCTTCTCTCGCCTTACACTGCGAGCAGAGCCTTATTTTCTTTGGTTTTCTAATCTCCTTCCACTGAGAAGGAGATTAGAAAACCAAAGAAATTAACGACTCTGCTCGCAGGGTACTCGATCTCGCCTCTTCACCGATTATTCCTTCGAGTCTCTGACACCAAGGTAGATGGGTACTGGTCATGACCGGAATTTTGTAATCAATTACCACTCATGGCTTATTTGTTATTTACCCATATATTTTCATTGAAGGAAGGGAATAAACAAGGTAGACCACACTAAATCCTTGGGCCTGCACATCGACGATACCTTACCCTGGAAAGAAGCATATCAATGAAATTTCAAAAACAATTTCCTCTGGCATTGTCGCACTGAAAAGAATCAGATTGCTTATTGATAGCAACACAGCAGAAAAAAATATTAAAGCCCTACTGAGCTGCAAGAGTCAAAATGGGGCTCGATTATGGATATGGCTCGATAAATTTAAAATTTGTAACTAACGGTTTCTTGCTTGCTATACCCTGAGGAAGGTTGGCCGTGCCAACCGAAATATCGGTAGTAATTATATATATTCCCAGTACCGTACAATCAGCCTTTCATCTTGTCTTGATACTCGATTATCGGACGACTATAGGAATACAGTTATCTGACAAAAAAAAACCAGAATGGCACCAGCTCTAATACTCTCGCAGAGCCAAACACAAAGCGACAATGATGTTTAAAATAACCCATAATCTAGCAATCTGGGTATCTTCAAGATATCTTTGCTCCACGAAGCGCTTAACCACTGCGCCACCTGTGCTCCCCTAGTTTTGAAGGCGTGCAAAGAATGAAATGGTTAAACTATCACGTGATCTTCGTAACGGCTAGCCCCTTGATCCGGGGACAGGGGGAAGCTTATATGATAAATGTGTAGGCATGTGTGCTGCAGAACAGGATTCGGTCAGTTTACGAGATAAAGGTAGCTCAGTCCAAAACCCAGATTTCCAAGTTATTGTGATTTCTTTCTGTCCAGAATAAAATGATCTTTCGTTCAAGTAACCCTACGTTAACCGGCCGGATTTTTTCATTTTTGTTTTTACTGAGAACTCGATAAACATGAGCGTTCCCTTACCCCACCCCCCCTCTACGGGATACCTTGATAGGGGCACACTGGGGTACTCTTTCTAAAGAACGTATTTTCAGATATAAGAAAATATAAGGAAATGAAACAAATAAAACACTATTTTAGCTTGGAAGGTAAGTAGTGTGAAGAAGGGAACTAAACTTCCTTGAATAGGTTTCATCAGGTTAGACCTCTGGTTTTATTTATGTGTATCTTTCTCTTAGGACTACCTGGATGTTTACGAGTGGCATATTCGTATACGGCCTGATGTGGGTGTTACTTGGTAAGAGCAGTGGAGAGAATCTGTCTCATGATCAGTGGAGAGCATTTATGGTAATTCATTTGAATAGAAATCAAAGTTGCTGCAGACTTTGATTTCCCGTCATGCATCTCAGTTTTTAACACTAGACTGTGAGCAAGTCGGTCACTATCCGCGCGCTATACCTTTCCATGGCCGCCGAGCGAAGATTAAGCACGAGTCAAATTTCCTTTACATAGGGGGAGGGAGTGGAGTCAAAAGAAAAATAAAGGGGCTTGCCTCCCCAGGGGTTTGTTTTAGACTCGGTCCTATTCCTCGCTCGGTTCAAATTTGTTAAAAATCGTGATTATAGTGATCAATCTGACACACGGACTAGTGACCAAAAAAGATAAAGTTACTTGCTCGCAGACGCTCCTGTCGCAGTCTATAATAACACTCGCTTACCGCCTCACTGGTTATATTAGCTCAGTTGGTAGAGCATGGTCTAGATTGCGGGAGGTCGGGGGTTCAATGGTGAGCTCATTTGGTAGAGCACTGTCTAGATTGCGGGACGTCGGGGGTTCGAATCCCGGCCGCATCCTTGGGCAGGAACGTAAAGCAGTTGGCCTTCAGTGTCTCCTTCTACTTCTACTGAATCAGTTTTTGAAGGGGACGTGAAAGAACCTGTTGTACTACTCGAAAAAGAGCATGAGATTGTCACCCGGTACAGTAGCTTGACCATTGTACTAACAGTGTGCCCATGATCACACACTGTAAACTGTGTGGCAGCAATTAGCACCGTAAGCAGTCCGAAAAATTCAATGACAATATGTCAGTAATATGTAAAGCGCCATGAGACTGGTGATATGGAACTATATAAATGTGACCATTATTATTAGTATTAGTATATATGGACATATCTAACATTTGCTCGAGCTTTGGTGTATCATGTCTAGCCTATAGGCCCTGGTCTTCACATTGTACAGCTTACTTGTCTTATTACAGATGAATATTGGGCTTGAGGAGCTGTCGAAATACACAAAACATGACCTGAAAGTGCAGCAGAAGGCATTTGCGAAAGTCTAAATCGAATAATATCCCGGGGAGCATGTCCCGAACCCCCCAAGAAGCGACACTTTAAATTAATACGGCCTACATTTTTTAAAACTGACCTGAATACGCCCCTGGATCACTTGATACAGCTGTTATTCATTGATATTGGGCCAATAAAATGCATGTTGTTAGGCCCTACTCAAACGGTTTCAACATGGGTACAACTTCGGTTCAACTTCGGTTCAACATCGGTACAACATTTGTTGCCGAAGCCGATCTTGAAACCGTTTGAAATGGCCTTCAAACGAAGTCAAACGCTCTCCAACATACTTCAATATTATTCAACAATGTTTTCAGGCCATTATTTCAAACGGTTTCAAGATTAACTTCAACAAATATTGTACCCGAGGCTTTAGATGGTTTAAAATATTGTGCCTCTTGCTTCAGTTTTCTTGCGTGAACGCCTTGGGAATGTCGATGGACACATCGGCATAACTTAGATGCACATGTACTCAAATAAACAGCTAAGTTTAGATATTTTACACGCATTTAGACATGCTTTCAAATCGTTATACAAAGTGAAATACATTAATTTTTGTGGGATTTGCATGCACTGAAGACAATATCGCAACTCCGCCTGCGCAGTGCATTCTGGGATGGATATCTCAGATCCAAGATGGCCGCCCAATAACAACAATGGAAAACTGAGATATCCATCCCAGTGTACACTGCGACGGAGGGGCTGCGATATAGTCTATTTATATAGGAAGCATACTGCCCTAGTTAATACTGCCTTCCCAGCCCAAGAATCAATTTTGCTAAGCTATAAGTTAGATCCAGAACATCTTCAATTCCATCATCACTTTTCTTTCAAAATCAATTTGTGGCATACTTAAAGTGCAAGTAAAACCATAAAACAACATGAACTCTTTTTGCCCCAAATTCTATTTCTGATATACTTCAGGGCCGGGTTGTTCAAAGCCCGATTAGTGCTAATCCTGGATTAACTCTGCACAGAACCTATTGGTTGTCATGGAAATTAACCCTGGATTAATCGGGCTTTGAACAACCCGGTCCAGTTGTCTAACTTAGTTTTCTTTGAGGGGCAGGAGCAGAAATTAAACTAGAATAAACGCTACCCGAATTGCGGGATTGATTCATCTTGTGATGCCACAGTCAACTCTCTCTTAAGCGACCACCCTTGGTGCACGGACAAAGTGGTCGCTTACGGGAGGTGGTCGCTTACGGGAGGTGGTCGCTTACGGGGAAAAGCAACACAGGTAGCCCAAGTGCTTGCTAAACGGATCAGACTTCTGTCACCAAACAACATAGCTAAGCACCGGAGTTCTAGCTCAAGTTTTTCCAATCTTTTTCAGTTTCTTATCTGTCAGCGCCATTAAAAATTGAACTTTGTGGTATTTGAGTAATGATTTTCTAAAAATACAGTACAATCTACTTTAGTGGTCGCTTATCGAAAAAAAAAAAAAATAGAAAATGTCAAGTGTTGAGACCAAAAAGTGGTCGCGGTCGCTTAAGAATTTTTGCTTTGGTCGCTTACGAGAGAGTATTTAGAACAGAATTTGACTGAGAAGAAAAAACGGTTCTTTGGTAAAGTGGTCGCTTATGGGAGGTGGTCGCTTACGGGAAGTGGTCGCAGGGGAGAGTTGACTGTAGTAGTGTTCTCTAGGGAGGGAGTTGATTCATCTTATGACGTCACAGGATCCATGAACACTATTCAAAATTAGGGATTAAATGCCAGAAATGTTACAAAATTTGCAAGATTAATACCTTTTTGTGAGAAACAAACACAATAGTACAATATATATATATATTTTTGGACATGATACTTGCACTTTAAGGGATAAGACCAAAACAATGGTACTCTGGCGGGACCCAATTTTGATGGAAGGGATGTTGTACCCGAAACCTACCACCTATTTTGGCAAAATCTAGATTTTTGACCACAAATATCTTCTTGAATAAAATACTTATTGAAGAAGTAACTATATTTCTAGTTCCTACAGGCAGAGAAGAACGTGTGTCTGCATTAAAATCAGGTATCCCTATTTTACAACACAAATCACACTCGAAAAAAGGGGTAGGGGTATTACCCGCCACCCACCATCTCCCCTGACAAAATTGGGTCCCATTCGAAATCCATTGTTTTGACCTCTTCCCTAATATTAAATGTATTACTTTGTTTTTGATTTCAGTCCCTCGGTATTATTATCACAGGTGTAGGGATTTTCTTTTCAGTGATTTTTCACGTCGGCACAAAAGAACCAAAGACGACAGTGGCAAGCAAGGACGTTCCTGGTGAGTGTACGATTCTGTGCACTAGTTTTTCTTTCTATCTCTCAGTTATCTCTGCTCTCGGTCCATCATCGGATATTTTTTTAATCCTCGGGAATGGTAATGTCGTGGTCTGGCTGGCAAAAGTATTAGATCGATCTAACATGAAGTGAAATCAGTACTTAAAGTGCCTGCAATGAACATTAAGAAAAACGCCAGATTGCAATAATATATAGACGCTACAGATTCACTGTCAAAGTGGTTCTAAAGTCTAGAATTTTGGTGTTTTTTTTCAGAATTAAATGCTGAAACTAAACTAATAATTCTAGGTCAATAAAACAAGGGCACCCAACGAGTACTTTTTGAAATTCGTTTCAAACCAGTTGTCTGCAGCTTATCTAGCCATTTCTCAAGGCGCCTACTATGTCTTTTGACGTATTCTAGAAAGCTATTAGCTGTTCGGATTTTCTAGGTGGAAATCGCGTCATCCGAAAATACTATGGCAAAATATTCCCGGCCTACGAATTTGTTAGTAGTCTAGAACAGAAACAAGAATTTTCTAGCCCAAGTAACTTCATGTTGCAAAGTTTTGTGGAGGTACGAATTTTTTAGGGCCGGATTCTTTTTCCTTTAGGCAATTCTTAGGGAATGAAAATGTGTTGTTCTGACTCTATCAGATCAGACGAATTGAGACGTACGAATATTTTAGGGGAAACCTTTTAGTCTCCCCTTTCTTCTATAATTTTCTAGGGATTGAAAACAAATTTTCTAGCCAGTATTTCAGAAAACAATTTTCTAGGGACATTTTTTTCAAATCCGAAAGTTGTAGGCTAACTTACTCTCCCGAACAGCTTTTTAACCGAAAACTTCGTTGGGTGCCCTTGATAAAAGTCATAAAACATTAGTAAGAAAGGTCATATTCTCTTTAAAGAGAAAATATATAACATGTAAAAAAGAAATTAGAAGAAAATTCAGTTGGAAGGTGTTTTTCTCTTCTATTATGGCTCTCTGGTTGTTAACTGTTTTATGTGTTTTAGGCTTCTCTAACCCTGGCTTTCAAGACTGCGAGGCTTGCCCAAGTCCTGCTTTTCACGACTCAATCAAAAAAAAGATTCCACGGAGGTTAACCGATATTGAGCTGCCGCCACAAATGAGCAGTAAACCACCCGAGTTAACTCAAAAATACAGTAAAGAAGATGGCGCCTATTGGGTCTTTAGACCAGCACAGCTGCCAGATAAGATAACTGATAAGTCAGAACTCAATGAGAACAGTAACAAGAATGCAAGGGTTGACCCAAAGAAGATGACAACTAAGAGGTGGTTCAAGGAACCGGACTTCTTTATGGTGCGTAATACACCTATCAATAGGACAACACCGATGGTGAAAAGTATCAAAAATCACCATCCACTGTCCACCTTCCTTACTTTCCCTACAAAAGACTCCACCGTGGGGCGGGCATACTCAACGACCTCCCCCTCCGGCTGGGATAATCAAGCCTATCAAGTCCCCACCCCCTCCCCCTCGGGCCGAGTTAACATTGAAATGTGCATATTTATGGCGGCACTATAAAGTTCGTTACGAGGTGACCTCTAGACTGCTAGGTCTTCCTTCTTTCTCCAGCGGTATGAGGAGCCTGGTCCGCTGCACACAGCGGTCAAACGTCTGCGCATGCGTCAAAAGTCTTGCAACAACAACATATTCCAAAACAAATTCAAAGCGAGCCGGCGGCCGTCACTGTTCACACACCCGTTTTCAAACCTTGTGAACTTTTTTGGTAAGTTACGAAAACATTTGGTAAACTCACAATTTGAAGTTTGTTCAATTTCCCGTCGACTGTGAAAATAAAAAGCTTAACTTTCACGTATTTTTCTTAACTTTTTGGGGTAGAAGTTCACTGTAATATGTTTTAAGGTAAATTTTGCGCGGGAAATTCGCGCGGCCGCCCACCAGACTGACCGTAATACGCACGCGCAAACGTTTGACCGCTGTTTTGGTCCGCTGTAATTCACCATACGAAAAAAGATGGCAGCTGCACATCTAACCACAATTCCTCACGAGCCTAACACAATCCAACTGAATACGTAGAAATCCTCTATGTCCTTAAATGACAGTGTCTTAGCGTTTTTAAGTTTCAAATCCTCTCTACCGCGATTTTATAACGGACTTGAAGATTTCTACGGCCAAAGGATTATAGGTAAAATATATATATATGTGCAAGTTCCGATCTTTTCTGGTAGAGTGAATGCTATATGCCGCTGTGTTTAACTTCTGAGCGAATTAAAATCACAAAAATGTTTACAGCCTCTTTTTTCTTCTTTTCAAAAACTCCACACAACAAAAAAACTAAAGACTCGTTGTCAACCATGTATCATACGCGATCATACGCCATTATAATGTTTTTTGCATATTGCAGCTTTGTGTTGTGTTCATGTGCACCAAAGTGGTAATCAACATGTCAAACTCTTATTTCCCTCTCTACCTGGTGGATGCCTTGAAATTTGAGAAGGTAAGGTACACGAAAATCCGCGACCAATACAATGGAGGGTTTGATCTTCGCAGCCCGGGCCGGACACAGTTATTTTCAGCGATTATTATATGAACTGACGAACCTCGCGCACATGTGGGATGGTTAAAATCAAAGCCAATATGGAAAAATGACTAACAAACTGTGTATTGACAGATTTCAATCAAGCATCAAGGAAGGGCATTTCAGCTGTTTGCATCCAATTAACAACCATCAATCGAACATTGACTTCGGTCATGACACAGCGCCTTTAATACATAGTCCGTCTCTCACCGTGATACAGCCCCTTTAATACATAGTCCGTCTCTCACCGTGATACAGCCCCTTTAATGCATAGTCCGTCTCTCACCGTGATACAGCCCCTTTAATACATAGTCCGTCTCTCACCATGATACAGCCCCTTTAATACATAGTCCGTCTCTCACCGTGATACAGCCCCTTTAATACATAGTCCGTCTCTCACCGTGATATAGCCCTAACCTAAATATCCCGGAGTTCCCCCCAGGATTATACAGAAGTTATGCAATCGAGAATTAGAATTAATAAGATGTGATAGATATGATGTGATAGTTACAACGGTGTAATATCCATCACATGACTTTCTACTTTGCAGGAAGCGATTGCCTATTTCCCTCTGGTCGTGCTGTTGAGTTCTGCTGTATTCAGTTACCTGGCCAAGAGAGTGACCAGGATCCTTGGAAATAAGGTGCAATAGTTTTACGTGTTTTAAAACGTCATTGTTTTCTACTGAAGTATGGGGAGGAAATAGGAACATTAGCTCTTATTGTCGCATTATTCGATTCAAACGCTGCTCTTGTTATGGGCCGAACTAAATGCATAATTGATCTTTGGTAATATGACTTGAAACCTTCCTATAGTTCATTATGACACAGTGTCGTCTCTACGATTGAACGAATTATATTCGCCGTCTGAATCAACAGTCGCTCCCGCTCCGTGTTAGTTCTGGTTCAGTCATGAGTAGAGAGACGTCTGGAACAGACCTTAAATTCCTCCATTAATGCGAAGCATGCTCTGCCAAAAGGGGCTGGTTACGATTAGTAAAACAAGTCGAGAGACTATGTACGAGACAATTATTAGTTTAATACAATGTATTGCAAAATATGAAATGCGGATTAAACATTTTCAGTTATCAAATTGTTGATATTAAACATGCAGCATTTTTCGATTTCACGTGACGTCATCGCCGCCATTTTGGTTGACGCAGGGAGAAAAGATCCCTCGTTTGTTAGACCAACCAACATGGCTCCACGTCATTGTTATTTGAATCCTGGAAAATGATGGAAAGGCAAGAATTACCATGAAATTTAAAAATGCTGTCGTTGTTGTTGTTTGATTAAGGTTGCCTACTGCGCAGCCGCAGTGATGGTGATCAGCGCCTATACGTGGTTCTTTTTCCAGCCAGTAGTGGTGGTTACTCCATAATGCTGGTCACCATATTGACAATGCTTGCTGAGATGATCAACCGCGTCGACAAGGTACTGTAGGCTCAGGCGGGCCAATAGGGCTTATAAGTGGGATCATACGGGAGTCAGGCTTATGCAACTTCGTAAGGGATTAAGAGGGGGCTTAAAAATCGAGAGGGTTTTAATAGATTTAAAATAATTGTCATGGGCCACGGAGTTCGTCACTCTAAGGCACGATTCAACAATCTTTATTTGCATCCATATACATAAATGGTATTGCTTACAAATATTATAGATATGTGAAAAAGAGAAGGAAAAAAAATACTGATAAACGTGAGAGTAGGGCGTCTCGCCGATCAAAGGTAAAGTGGCTTAATCTTTTACACATAAATGTGTCAACATTATTAAACAAAAACAGGATCTTGCCCGCCGATATCCTTTAGTTTGTCGTCAAAAAGCTTTTTCCTGAGATCAGTATATGAAGCGTCAAACTTTTCATGCGGTTTTAAAGGGACTATGTCACGTGAGATGTCTTTATATTTGCAGTCCAGGCCAGTTTATTTTCAGGGATTTTCATATGAACTGACGAATCACGCGCACATGTGGGATGCATAAAAATCAAAGCTAATTTTGGAAAAATGACTAACAAACTGTCTGTAGATCTGTGTGGGTTGCCTTGAGTGATAGATTACAAGTAAGCGGTTTTACCGATTATATCCAGTAAAACGTTTAGTTTTAATATCCAATGTCTTTACCAACTTGTAGGACTCGGGAGCGTTTGTGTATGGAGTTGCTACATTTCTGGATAAGTTGGCAAACGGCACTATTATCGCCATCATCCAGGAACTTTATCCGAAAACTAATGCGTAAGTTTGACTTTCACGACTCCAAACATTTACTGTAAATTTCCCATTTAAAAGTATGGGATTTAACCCTGTATATGTGAAAAAATATAGTAAAAGAACTGCCTGAGCAACCAGGGCCTTGCAGCATGGCGTAGGTAATACTTCATACCATATGCTTCACAGCTTTCGCTGATACATCTTAATTTTTATTACTTGGCTTCCGACTTGTTTCGTTAGATTACTTAACCAAGACCGGAAAACGTTTTGGGACACTATTCGAGGACCTTTAAACCTTAGAAAGCAGGAAGTCAAACACGGATTTATTAGCTCCACACACATCACACAGGACACAGTAGCAACACACTCACACCACGTGTAGGCCTCGTGCAGAAGAACGCAATCACATACTGCGCTCTACACAAGATCTTACATCGGTCTCTTAATTTCTAATACCATAATTTCCATATTCGTGTCTGTTTCCAGTTCGGGTTGTACGGAGTGTGGCAGATACATACGTCACGTATTTCCCATGGTAACAGGTGCACCGGCGGCACTGGCATTGCTTGTAGTGCTGTTCTTCTACAAATCTCGGACAAACCCACGTCCGTGCAAAGGTGAGTAGTGAACTGATTGACAGTCAATGCGTAATTAAGGCTGTGGTCAAGTAACAAATTTACGTCGTTAAACAGGCACGGCGCAAGCAAATCAGTACTGCGGGGCTGACCAACGATGACCGAAGGCCTGAGCGTGTGTCCCCGGAAATTGTTTGAGATTTGACTCTCCTGAACACCCTTTCTGCGTTCTTGCATGAGACTGAAAATCGGCTTGCTTCTTAACTCTTTTTATTCTAAATCCATATGTATATCAAAAGTTTCTCCGTGCCTAATAGCCAATGAAAAAATTAAGGTTAAACAATAGCTTTCGGTAATGTGCTGTCACTCGTAACTGTTTAGTCTTTCTCACTAGATCGCTGTCATAATAAAATATTTTTTAAAGTGAATTTATGATCAAGCGCGAAAAATTGCAGCACGTAACGACAGTACAGTCACGTAACGACCGTACAGTAGATAGTCCTAGTGCTGAAGTCAATTACCTACCTTAATGTAGACACACCCACAAAGTCTTCTAACTTGATTATCGTCGATTTAAACGCAATTTATTGTTGTCCATTCTTAGAACACAATGCACGCAAAATTCTAAGCGAAGTGACACAAACGTGTTCAATACGGTTTTTATCCTCCAAATATCCTACAACTGAAATTTAGAACTGTTAGGTAAACAATTGGACTAAACGACATTTTATTATCGTCTATAGAGGAGACGGAAAAAGGCGAAGCATGCACGAACAGTACCGTCGACTGCGCATGCGCACCAGGGACTCGCGTTGATCAGCAGAGTATCGAGGACGTCTATGATACCAAGCTGTGACGTCATGGGACAAGAAACCTTAACTTTTGCTACTTGTATGGTTTGTGCATGGGCCGAGTTAATTTACAGGGATACCAAGCTGATGTCGGAAACATTGAAAGCACTCAACTTGGGAGAGGGATTGTCGGGGACTGACGTTCGTGTTTTCACAGTTTGATTCTCGTACTTTAATTTATAGCCATGTGCATGATTCTACTGAGCATATTGTATTCTGCATGGTCAGATGGACATTCTCGACCACGTCGAGCACGCGCTTCTAATCTGTAAGCGGGTCCAAATCTCGATTTCTTTTTTTTACCACAATGCATCACTTCTATTGTAGAAGCGAGAAGCCCAAGGACTATAGCAAAGCTGAAACAACGTGTATAGTTTTAAACGTACTATATTTCGGCTAGCCAAACTAGCCTTCTTCAGGTACTAGATGTTGTAACTAGAGAGTTCTAAAATAGGGGGTTACAATATATAGGATTTCACAATATATAGGATTTCACAATATATAGGATTTCACAATATGTAAATAGGAAGTGACGCAATGGAACGGATACTGGTAAAAAATGATGAAATAATAAAGTGATGTAGATAAGGTAAATAAAGGAAGGTAACAAATTACGATAAACTAATGGGTGCAAAAAACTAATACAATGTGAATAGATGAATAGAAAATAAGGTAAAAGTGAGCTAGGTTTCATCATGTCTATTGATGCCATGAGGTTCAAGTGTTTTGGCCTTGTCTATAAGGTAGGATTCTCTGGCTTTACGAATCGAGTCTCGTGAGGAATGCATGAGTTCTAAGGGAATGAGTTGCATGTTAGTTTTAGAATGGTTAGGGTTAGAAAGAAAATGTTCTGCAACAGTGGAGGGTTTAGACTTAATGTTAGGTTTGTCAACTGATCGTCTATGTTCGTTGAATCTGTCTTTGAGGCGTCGTTTGGTTTCACCTATGTATTGGAGGTGACAGAGATTACATTGTACCATGTATATTAAATTTTTAGAGTTACAAGTGATATGCGAATGGATTAAACGGGTTTCACCTGTGGAATGGAAAGTGTATTGTTTAAGACCGTTGACGATGTAAGGGCAAGTGGCACAATTTTGTCCGCAACGGAATGAGCCAAGTGGGAGTGTGCGCGTGGAATGATTAGTAGTGTTATTGGGTAATTGTGATTTAACTAGAAGGTCACGAAGGTTAGGACAACGTCGGTGGGAAACGAGAGGAAAGCTAACAAAAACGTTTTTGCAACGATCGGATGAAAGTAGTATATTAAGATGTTTGTGAATTATACGAGAAATGTTAGGAAGTGCTGGGTTATAAGTGGTAATGAATGGTATACGTTGTGAGTTTTGCGAACGTTTAGTATGTAACGCGTCGTTACGAGCAATGTCAGCAGCGCGCTTAATTTGTCTGTTAAGAAATGTGCGGTTATAACCTCGTTGGAGGAGATAAGTTTTCAATTCGTTAGTGCGGAGTTTAAAAGCGTTGTTGTTAGAGCAAATGCGGCGGAGACGGAGACGGAGAGCTAAACTAAAAGGGATAGCTTGTTTAGTGTGCAAGGGATGGCAAGAGGAGTTAAGAAGATATTGGTGTTTATCGGTGGGTTTAGTGTAAAGATCAGTTTCAATGTAACCGTCACGCAAGGAAACGGTTACGTCAAGAAATGGTACATGAGTAAATGAATGTGATGAGGTGAACTTGATAGTTGGATGAAGATTATTAAGAAAATCAATGAAAGTGTATAAATGATCTTGACCCTCGGTCCAGATCATGAAAATGTCATCAATGTATCTTAACCAAGTGTGTGGTGTGTAAGGAGCCTGAGAAAGGGCGTTATTTTCGAATTTACCGAGGAATAAATTAGCAAAAGAAGGAGCCATTCTAGTACCCATGGCTGTGCCATGAATCTGGAGGTAATGTGTGTTGTTAAAAGAGAAATTATTCATAGAGAGGATCATGACTTCTATTGTCATTTTTTACCACACTGCTTTGCAGGCATCTGATCGTCACGCGACATTACACGAGGTGGAAGCTAACTCTTTAATTTCTGTGTACGCAATCTTTGTGTAATCATGAATTTGTTGAAGTGTAGACGTGTAGGCGAACTCTTTCTAACTCTGTGTGAACTCTCAGTTTCCAAAGAGCAAGATCTCTCTAGTTATCAAGATGGTGAGCAGCAAATATTTTTCTTCTGTTGGCTTCGATAAAGTCAAGCCGCCGGTTCAATACACTGAATTAGCATTTACAATCACATTCTCAATTACAGTTGATTTCCGGTGTTAAACTTCACGGGGAGAACAGTAGTTTTTTTGTTGTGCCGGGAATCTTAAGAAAATGTCGGGAATTGGTAGGCTCAGAGAATTTACCGAGAGATCGTTGATATGTCGGGACAAAACGAAAATAAATCGGGACAACTTTTGAGTTATACACCACAGCTCAAACAGGATTCAGTCGCACGATAGCCCCAAAACTACAAACTGAATATATTCATCTAACACCTTGGCATTTTTATCACCCAGTATTTTTCCTGCCAAAGTGCTACTGTAGGTTCTCTTCTAGTACACTTCCTTAACTGAGTGTAGCAGCATTCACTACCTGTTAGGTATACTAGTAATAATAATAAATAATACTAATAATCACTTTATTTAAGCAGGGTAACTAGAGTTACAAAAGTAATTTTCATCTAGACCCTAGAATACTAATAAAATATAATAATACTAATTTATAACACTATACTAAAATCTGCTTAAAGTGCCTATAACCTATAATTTTTATAGCTATGGATCTCCGAAAAGTTTCGAGTACTTCTGTGACTGATACCGAGTTATGTTCTACGCTTGTTTGAAATAGTGTAAATGTGACCTTTCCTGATCCATGACTGCGTAAGTAAAAGCCTGGGTCGATTCCTGTATGTACGTTATCTTGATGTCATATAATTAATTCGGTTTGCAATTTTTTGAAGAAATACTTAACATGTTGAATAAAATGACTTTTTTCTTTACTAACAACTCACAAACTGTGTTTATTTTCTATGCATCGATGTTGTTATGATAGAAAGGCGCCATGGAGAATAATGCATTAATGAGATGACGTCTATACAGATATCACTTACGCGGTCATGCGTCAGGAAAGGTCACATCTACACGATTTCAAACAAGCGTAGAACATAAAGTATTCGCTGTAAACAAAAACTTTCTTCACAGAAGTACTCAAAACATTTCGGAGGTTCATAGCTATAAAAAAATCAAAAGGGTTATAGGCGCTTTAAATGTAACTATAGACTAGTAGTAAGGCCAAATAAAAAAAATGCTTGTTTAGCGTCCCCGGCTTTAGAAAGTGTAAATGCGCCCGCGAACACCAATTCTTGTACCCAGAGCCCTACATGTCCCACTTATTTTAAATTATGCGCCGGCGCATTAAATTTTTTAACATCGACGCCATTTTGTTTCTACAACACGAGGTCATGAACACGAGGTGAGTGAATAATGTCTAGTCAAGACAAAATAAACTTCACATAGAAAAAAAAACCTCCCTCCTTACCTGGAAAAATTGAAATGGGGGCCTAATCACAGATTAAAAAAGAGCGTTCGTAAAGGGAAGGTAGACTGAGCTGAGAGATTGAGAGAGTAGTTGCCAAATGTGTACCAGATTTGGGTGTATTCTGATTGATCTAATGTGTTTTAGCAAGCAAAAATGGCAGAATTGCGACCAAATTTGAATTTCAAGTCGTGACGAGTATTTTATTTTAATTTCGAGCCCTGATTTCTTTTAGTATGGTCATGCAACTGTCAATGTAACACTCACAGGGGCAGGGGAAAGTGTGCATGGGGTGAAGATTTGACAAAACGCTTACCAAAAATATTTATTCCTGCTCTGGAAAGACATTATACTATAAAATGTATTGAGTCAGAGCAAAGTTTTTATGATAAAGAAATATGTTAATAACAAAAAGTTGATTTGTTATGTCAAATGCAAGATATTTTCGTGTACAGATGTCTAGGACATGTTTTACAATCCAAGTCAGTGATGGATCCTTTTTGCTGTCAAATATTCATCTCGTGCCTGCTTGCCCTCTGTACAGTATTAAGAGAGACGTTGCATAAGAACTTGAACAGTACGCTTTATTGACAAGTTAAAATAAATGCATTCTAAATAAATTGCATATAACTGTAACAATAAAAAAGTTATAGCCAGAGGCCTGAACGATTACTGATACAACTGGTCGAACTGAAATCTTGGCGGCTTACTGTATTTTGCGAAACGAAACGGCTTTGCGAAATTGCGAAATTGCGAAATTGCGAAATCATCAATAAAATATAAAAGAGATAAAGAGAGGGCTTACTGTATTTTGCGACAATTTCGCAATTTCGCAATTTCGCAAAATACAGTAAGCTCTCTGGCTTACTGTATTTTGCGAAATTGCGAAATTGTCGCAAAATACAGTAAGCCCTCTCTTTATCTCTTTTATATTTTATTGATGATTTCGCAATTTCGCAATTTCGCAATTTCGCAATTTCGCAAAGCCGTTTCGTTTCGCAAAATACAGTAAGCCCTCTCTTTATCTCTTTTATATTTTATTGATGATTTCGCAATATCGCAATTTCGCAATTTCGCAATTTCGCAAAGCCGTTTCGTTTCGCAAAATACAGTAAGCCAATCTTGGCTGCGTTGTGCTGTCGCAAGTCACACGGCAAAATGGCCCTGTCGATCGTATGAATTCACAGGCTGCCCAGACTCGACATATATTTCCAGCTTATTAGTCTGTGGTGTGTTTCATCAAGCGATCTCAGAAGAGTTTATATAATTGCTCCTTGTGAATTCTCTTTTCCGATTCCTACGAAATAAATCTTAAAAAATAAAAGATTGATACTTAATGAAGTTGTGTGAGTGGTTTTGGGGCGATTTTGGGCCTTCAAAAGCAGTTTATAACTCGGTTGATTGAATGAATTCCGACCACAAATCATGGTCATTTGCCTTCGCCGAGCAGTAATTGCAATAAAACTCTTGCCACTAAACTTCAAAAGCTACAAAATCGTTCTGTACGAATTTTGACTTTTTCCAATTACGACGCCAATGCTGATGATCTATTCGAAAAACTTGGCTGGAGAAAACTAGACAATGGACGGAAATTTCTAACTATTACCATGGTCTATAAATCGCTAAATGGCCTAGCGCCTGAATATCTTTGTTCAAAGTTCGCTGACCGCGTAGTAGCGTTTCGAGACACCGAGGGAAAACTAGCTATTCCTCTGCCCCGCACCAATTTTCTAAAGAACAGCTTCAGTTATAGTGGTGCGGTGCTTTGGAATAGCTTACCTGTCGAGCTGCGGCAAGCAAACTCTCTCACTCGTTTTAAATCTCACTGCAGCGATTTCTTTAACAATTAATAAATTTCATTAAACACACGGCATTCATGGAAAGCAGGCATCTCTATTTTATTCATTTATTATTATTATTCATAGTTAATATTAGTTAGATAATTATAGTCAATTATTGTATAGTTAGATATTAGTTAGGTGCATGCGTTATTCAAATTATTCGATATTAACATTGTATACGTACTGATTAGATATTTTAACTATTCCTACTTTTTATAATGTAATCGAAGGCCTGATGTTTTTAACCGTGTATAAATAAAGTTATTACTTACTTACTTACTTATTACTTACACAGCACCGATCAGGGGAGTCATGCACACCTCCGGGGGGGGGGGGGGGGGGGGGGTACTTACATGAAAAATGAGTATGTATGTGAGGCCAAGAAGCTCAAACCCTGACCCTGTTTGACCTAAATCCGATTGCCCCCTAAATCCGATTGCCCCCTTTTTTTTGGGGGGGGGGGGGGGGGGGGGAACCCTGATGCCTAAAAAATACTGAACCCCGACCCTGACTGCACCCACATTAAACTCAAATCCTGACCCTGATCTGCCAAAATCAGGTCAAAACCCTGACCCTACCTGCCCAAACTGAGCTCAAAACCATGCACGGGTTTGGAATTGACTGATACATCAGTATAAGTACTACTTTATATACAATATGAGCCGCTTCGGCGAGCCATTGTATATCCGATACAACATTGCCACCAATGTTGTATAATGTACGGCCATTACGATATGCACCACATAAAATTTTAAACTTTGATTTCTCCCTTCTTGCTACCGATGTGGGACGAATTAGTTTTCACAAAAACATGTCCCACATCGAAGAGACAGTGTATATGCAATAAGAGAGCAGAGTGTAGTGTGCAGAAAAATAGGTCCCACATGGAAGAGATGGTGTGTACGCAATAAGAGAACAGATGTGAGCAAATTGTGGATATAACAGAACTTGATAATGGGAATTGAACTGGATACCGAACTGAATAAAGACATATAACATGAACTGAGAATACGGATACAACCGAACTTGATAATGGATATTGAACTGGAACAAACATGTACTCACTTCAGGCGCCAAACGTTTCAAAATAATTTTTTGCATATATACATGTATCCGTCTAATGCCTAAAGTACGCTTATAAGACATACATCAACAATTAACCAGTAAAAAATCCGTGCAACTAACTAAGATCGTTTCAAGTACACAAAGTCATAAGTACAAAATTCCATGCAAGTACGCAAAACATTGCACGTACCATAAATCAGTGCAACTACAAAAAATCCGTGCAAGGAAACAAAAATCCGTGCAAGGAAACTGAAATCATTGCAAGTAACGTGCATAACATAAAATATGTGCAAGTACAAAAAAATTCGTGCAAGTAAAAGTAAATCGTTGCAAGTAAACCAAAATCGTTGCAAGTACAAAAAATCCGTGCAAGTAAACAAGAATCCGTGCAAGTAAACTGAAGTCGTTGAAAGTAACATAAAATATGTGCAAGTACAAAAAATCTGTGCAAGAAAAAAAAATCCGTGCAAGTAAAAGTAAATCGTTGCAAGTAAACCAAAATCGTTGCTACAAAAAATCCGTGCAAGTAAACAAATTTGGAATTTTGACTAACTTCGAGGTGCTCTTTTCAGCAGTATCGACGGTTTTGCTGTTATACGTATATATCAAAAGTTCAAAAAACCATGGAAGGGTCTATTATTCACCGAAGTGGAGGTGAATAATTGTTTTAGTATATACCACACTGCAGGTAAATAGTCAGCACCAAATATCTTCTGTCAAATGGACAAAAACTCGCGCGCGGTGATCGCTCCTTCGCACGGAGGTGAATATGAAATCATATTCACTGTTTGAGTAGCCAATCAGAGCGCGCGAAAAGTGATATTCACTGGTGTGGTATATACTAAATATATATATTTACCTGACTGTACTAAAAACTGTTATTCACAACTATACGAGCTAATGAGGTTTAATCGTCTCTGCAATTATGGCTAACACAGATTACACAGAATGCCTTGCAATTGAATGCCATTCTACCAAACCGGAAGAACAACACATTGATTATGTCGAGCATTGACATTCAAAAATGACTCAGAACCATCTGGTATGCTTCTGAAATAGACTTCATTTGCTATCATTTACCAGAAGTCTAGTTTATTAGGACAATATATCCTTTTAGCAGCTGAACGGGATGTTTACATGTATTCATTTCAGTAGTATATATCATGCCGTTTTGTTGCTTTTATATCAGATTCAGAATTAACCATGTTTAATTTGACACGTGGTTCTGACAATTGTTGATACTGTTATTGTTCAGTTGTTTTGATAATTACTTTATCATGTAACAGTAATAGAGAGTTTGAGATACCGGCAAAGATCTTGCTGTTACAAAAGTATGTTATTGTTATATAATTTACTATAAAACCACGAGATTATGGGCGAAACCAGAATGTCCTTTATGTAGAGGCATGACTTTACTGATCAATTAATTATGTTAAGCCAAATTATGTTTAATTAGCCCTGGCAGTGATCATATGTGATCTGAAGGCAGGAAATTGATCTGATTCATATCAAATTTGACCATTCATCCTTGGTGTTGTTTTGAGTAATTTATAGCGATAAAAGTAAATAGTTTTGATACCTCAGGATAAAAACCATTAGCGGAAAACATATACCCGGTTTACAAAAGGTGTGGCGGGCAAGCTAGGACACCAGCCTCAGGCCTTCGTTACAGTGCACACAATTTTCTCGCCTCCTTCCCGGGTCATCCTGCCTTCAGTTTATCTGGTTTATATCATGTAATCATGTTTACGTTGGGCTTGCTTGTTATTTTGCCCACATTCTCTGAAGACAACATTATGGCCAAATTATTCCAACACATGACTCTGTCAATTCTTGGGGTTATCTTTAGCAAACAAATAGCCTGCGGCCCTAAAGGAGGAAAGGAGGAAAGGAGGAAAGGAGGAAAGAAGAAACGAAGAATAGGAGGACCGCTATGCAGGCTAGCAAACAAAGTGCGGCCACCGGCAAAGCTCATGCATGCATCTATACATATAAATACCACTCTCTTCCTGTTATATTTTGAAATAAGGTAAATGAACTATTGTTTGATATCATAATTTTTGTGATCCTGGCATAATTTCTGTAAAAAAAAATATTAAATATAACAGTAACTGACATCATTGTAACGTTATTGTATGGCTTCTATACAGAATTGCCCTAAACTATCTATACCCCCGGCCCTCCCCCCCTCTCCCACACACACACAGAAACATTATATTACAGACAGACAGACATTTTAATTTGGAGTCGTATACAAATGTAGTACGTTGACTCTAAACCAAATAATTAATTACATAATAATAGTGTCACACTAGAGAACTACGCTTACAATCTGTAACAGGTTTTGTTAATTACAATTTTTCAGTGCATCCTGATTGGTTAAAAGTGACGGTCTTTGTTTATTCTCGCGGGAAAATAACTACATCATCTGTTCTGCTGTTGGACAGACCTAATCTAGGAGATGCACGCTCCTGGTAATGACCTAATATGGGAGATGCATGCTCCTGATAATGACCTAATATGGAGATGCACGCTCCTGGTAATGGGCTCCTGGTTTCATATGATACTAATAAAAAGTCTCTATAATGAATTTTCAAGTCTGAGTAGCATACATTCAAATATGTATTTGGCTATTAATTTCTGAGTTAATCGGTGACCCGGGGCCGGGGATTAGCTAGGAAAAGAACTGAAGAGATCATCAGATGACATTCTATTAGATTTAGTTGTGACCTTTACGCCAAGATAGAGAAACAGACCACTTCGTTTCTCCCTCTATACGGGGCATTTTATCAAGAAATGGGCCTCATCTTCTACTTCGTCTTTACTTATTTGGCGTATTCTATCTTCAGGTTTTTTATATGGTTTTTGTGTATCGCCCAGTTTCTATTTCAAGCTTATGGTTACTTATTCTTAATTTTGTAAGGGCTATCCTGTGATTGATATTGGTGACCTGGCTTAGGTAATCTTCATATTGATAATCCAATTTGAATTTTCGATATGTCCTTAGTTTGTTCTTTTGTTGGGGGTCTTTACGTGAATCTTAATGTAGGTTACTTATTTAACCACGTTTGGTACTCTATATCTCTTAGTCTCTGTTGTATTGATATTTTCAACTGTCTTCCTGCAAGAGCAACATCCCTGAGGCCTGGGTACCAGTGTACGGATTGCGAAGCATAATGGAAGTCTAGAGACACGTGGCATCGTGCAATGGCGGGGGATTGATTACTGAGGCCAGTGTTGGATGCGTTCTTTGTAAAAACAGAGTTTATGAGGTTTGCCAGTCAGCAGGAATCAGCCTCGTAACTCTGTTAAATTATAGCGTTTTCAAATATATGCCATTCCTTCAGTTTTATAGGTGTGCATGTGAGGCCAAGAGGCTCAAACCCTGACCCTGTTTGATCCAAAATCCGAGCTCCAAAACCCTTATTGCCCCCTTTTCTTTTGGGAAAAAACCTGATGCCTAAAAACACTGAACCCCGACCCTGACTGCACCCAAATTAAACTCAAAACCTAATCCCCCTGATCTGCCCAAACTGAGCTCATAATACATAATACATAATACATAATACATAATACATAATACATAATACATAAAACGTCGCAAACAGGAGTCTCCCCCCCGGGCTAATTTTGGCTTGCTCTTTCCATTTCTGGCATCCATGTTGTTTTAGCGCCAATGTTTTTTGATTTACAGGCTAAAAAGTTCACGTGACCACGTCCTGCAAAGGGCCTATTACTTTGACTGGTGCATTACAGGACGTTGAGCTACAGGACTCAGTGTGATACCATTTTTCTGGGAGGCATGGAGGGGGGCACTCATGCATGTATATGACATATTATATATGTGTGGTAATGCATGGTATGAATTTTTATGTAAGATGAATGAACCAAATTGTAGCTATTTAGGCAATCCCAATAAAATGTTTTGTACCATCGCCCTCTGACTCATGACGGTGGGTCAGTCGGTCAAGACAAAAAAACTTTACGGGTGAGTCTGGAACCAAGACTCGCATACATTTGTTTATGTATTCCTCAACTATACTTTCTTCTACTACTTGTGGATTGGCAATTTGCACGAGAAAGGAAAGAAACTCAAACGCACGGAAAAGGGGTGTTGTTAAGCATTTTTGTTTTACTTTAAAATTGGGTCAGTCTTAACCTTTTGTGTTTTATTTTTGCTTTTCCAGAAAAAAATGGGTCGGTCTGGCGATGGTAAACGAAACATGCCATTGGGAGGCCTAATGTAAATTTGTGCTAGTAATCAAATGTCATTTTATTCTGGACAGAAAGAAATCACAATAACATTTTCGATTTTAGAAATTCTTGAAGATATAAAACTAAAAGGTTACCACAGCCAAGGAGGTACAGATCTGGAAAGATGCCTTTCAAGTTATTTTACCATGAGAAAAGCATCGAATAACGTAAATTTCAACAACCTCGCCGTCAGTTACATTGTCGTTATATCACTTCGGATGGATAGTTCGGTATGAATAAATGTCTGTTTGATTGTCCTCATTAAGATTTCTTAAAGCACAATATAAACGTAACTAAAACTCCTACTAACATGTTCCACATTTCGAGCGAAAGTGGGCCGCTTGATCATTGTTCGATATATATGATTTTTAACTCGTGGATGCGCGCATGCGCAGGAACGAGTTTTTGCGTGAGGTGGGCGAATGATGGCTAGCTAGCTAGCCGTTAGCAAAAAAATCAATCAATATCAAATCGTATGCTGTTCGGAATACGAGCGAGGAAGCCTCGGGGACGAGTTTGAGGCACTGTGAGATGTCGGGCGAGTGGCATTCAGAGCTGCAGAAGTGTTTTACACGGAGACTACACGCTGTGATGGCAGAAAAATCAACTTTATGAAATGATGGACTTGTTTACAAGGTTCTGTATTTCACAAAAGGTTTGGTTTCCTGGGAATATTTGGCCACTTGACTCGCAAACATGTCTCACGCCGAAGTCTAGCGTTGAACGGTTCTTGAAGGGGATGAGTTATCGAAGGCAGAATAAAATACTGGTGAGTGTAATAAATCACAAACATAAATGTATAGTTTAAAATTGTACCTCAATTCTAAAGTAGAATTAGAATCCGTTTACTCTTATTTACAAGTATTTGATCAAGTGTGTGTTCTTCGTGAAATTTTATGGTTGCTTTCCGAGATCATTCCGATCCGAAGTACACACGTGTAAGATCACAATGACCTTTCCCACGGTAATTCTAAGATGTCGATCACTTTATATTTTACTGGGCCTTCTGCCAACGAATTGAGACCTTTCTCGCGGTAATTAGGCGTTACAATCTCAAGATGTCGATCAGTTTATATTTTACTGGGTGACTGTTCTGCCAACTCAGGAAACGGCCCAGGAACGAACATATGTTTTTTTTATTATTTTGAAATATAGAAGCTCTGAAATGCCATTTTCAGCTATTTCAGATAGGTTACATGCGTAAAACGTATGTAAAACTCCCCAAATGGTTAAGGTTACCGGATACCTTCAAAACGAAAAAGATGGGAATTTTTTTTTTCGCACAGAAATGTAGTTTTAGCAGTAGTTTATCATATACCAAAAGCTTCGTTAAAAAAAAAGCAGGTGCCGTTCGCTTGGAAAACAGAGAAAAAAGAAAAGCAAAACATGGCCAAACAATGCATACGACTACGAGCCAAATATAGCTAAATAGAAGTCCTCGCAAAACCCGACAAGGGTTCGTATTTAGACATTTTAGTGCCGAGTGGTCCACATCTGAACATAAATAGATACTGATAGGAGCCGGCCGAGAGAATATTATTTTGTTTCCAAGAAACCCGGGCCAAGAAAGCTTAGATGGAAACGTAAAGTCTGACGGTGACTCGATCTGAATCGCTTGAAACGATTGCCGCGCTGTTTCAGGCGCCTTCAAATCGCTGTCTCCTCTACTAACTATGCTGGCATTCAAAGCGTCTCTAGGTGTTCACCTTGGCTTTGTCCCTTGAGGTCTTTTTGTCTTTCCCATTTTTCAAGTCACACAAGAGATCTAGAACAACCGGCTATATCAACATTTTCTCGATGCGGCGCGTAGTTTTGATTGGAAATCGACATTGGTGGGAAATCTTGACAGATAGTTGAACTGTGATGAGAAATGATTGGCCAAGAGCTCGCTAATTGTTGGAGAGGCGGGGCTTCAGATTCACGCACGACAGATGGCTAAATTTTTTGAAGTGCTATTTTCTACGCTTTCGATTTTCAACCAAAATAGAGTTTTAAAAAAGCTCCCACTCAAGAGGAATTTATTCTATTTGTGTGAAATTTTCACAAAAAGTCAATTGATATCGGAGCTGCAAAATGGTGTCGGGGAATTGGGAAATTCTAAAAAGAGAGCTCGATTACATGGCTCCTGTTCATTCCAAGCATAATGGACCAGTGTTGTATATATACTTTTCAGATGAAGGCTTTTCTTAGCAAACCACTAACTTCGTCACTACATCCACGAGTTCACCCATTGGGTGCCTATGTTTTTCTTCTTTCACCGTCGTATTTTTAAATAGTAGTTTGCACTGATTTACTCTTGCCCTATGACCTTAAATTTCTTCGAATTCCTTGAAATGTAACTTTGCAGTCACGCTACTTAGTTCGATTATCCCTTATTTATTCTAAGTAGCGATTTTGTAAGAGTATAAATAAAGTGTTGTCGAGATATTGGCTCCACAATTGTAACAATACATGTATTTTTTTTACAAAGAACGCATCCAACACTGGCCTCAGTAATCAATCCCCCGCCATTGCACGATGCCACGTGTCGCTAGATATTCCATTATGCTTCGCAATCCGTACACTGGTACCCAGGCCTCAGGGATGTTGCTCTTGCCGTGAGTTTCTTGCTCTTGCCTTGAGATTCTTGCTCTTGCCGTGGGCTTCTTGTTCTTGCCCATGCGGTGGGCTTCTTGCTCTTGCCGTGACAGTTGTGGCCCCGTACTCAGGCCAAAAACAATGTCGCCGATGTTCGCATTGCGGACCTAATTTTAGATCTGTCAAACTGCCTGATTAGCTAAATTCTAAGTTCTTATATTACATGGGCCGCTATCGTGGCTTTCTACTCGACACAAACGGCATTCAGTCATTAGCACTTGACCTATTTCTATTCCCAGGACCCGAGAGAAAAGTAATTTAAATGTACTAGCATTAACGCCACAGTGCCGCGTTGGTCAGTGCTGACGGTAATATTGGAGGAACAGCTAAGTCCCCGCATCACTCGGCGAATAGTCAGAGCATGGCGCCGAAAGCAGGGAATGAAATCAACAATGACGACGAAATTTGTCGCAGTACCGCAGCGCTACAGACAGACACTACAGAGGCCTTACAAAGTGCATTGAAACCGGCTCGAACAAAGCGTTTCAAGTTTTCTCGGCAGTTCGTCTGCTTTGAAGTAGGACATATACAGAACGACCTCAACGCCGCTTCGGCCTTCAGCTATTTACTCGTTTTCTTGACGAAGGTGATCGGGATCCCAAACTTCAATGCTGGGATCATCTTCCTAAGTGCACAGGTTACCGACGGACTTCTGAGTCCTGTCGTTGGCTTAGCTTGCGATCGGTACCACGTTCCCATTCTGTCAAGATTTGGAAAGAGAAAAGGATGGCACATGTTAGGCATAATTATCCTCACTTTTTCCACTCCATTCCTTTTTCTCCCCTGTCTTCTGTGTCGTGAAGATAGCAGTGAATGGGTTGTTATAGTATACTTTACAGTCATCGTTATCGCCATTCAGTTTGGATTTGCAGCCGTACAGATCAGCCATCTGGCACTGCTGGCCGAGATAGCGAGAAAACCTAGTGATTTCGTGCGACTGAATTCATCAAGGTATTGTATCACTGAACTACGTATTTAGTCAACAATTAGAAAACAATGGGCTATTCCATTAAAAATCCGCACCCCCCCTATCGAGGAATCATATTTTTACCAAAAACGCAAACTCCCTGAAGAAATTGGAAAATGTGCTATACCCCTGTAGAAATCCACCAAAAATGGCCCGATTATGTCGACCCCCTGAAGAATTCCATGCTCTGATCGGGTTTAACCCCTGAAGAATTTAATATTTTTGGGGTGAAACCCTAAAGAATTCCCCAAAAAAGTTTGGTCGACCCCTGAAGAAATCCAAAGAAATCCAAGTTCCTCGATAGGGGGGTACATTATTTTAATGGAATAGCCCAATTATGGAACAAAACATGATTGCATACTTTTTTATTCTTACAGTTATGTAGTTTATTTATTCATTTTGATCGTGTTTTCCCACACGCTATTACTTTTTTCGTTATGTTTTGTAGTGGAAAATACTAAACCTTGCATGAGCACTTTTTAAAAGTTGTGGTTGCACTTCAGTACATAACGGCACTCGTATATCTCTCTTCAAGTCTCGGCAACATGCAACACTCAGTTTAGATAATAAGTATCTCTGTCTTTTATACCTTCGGCGTAGTGATGAAGTGAGTCGCCGGCTTTATTGGATCTCATAATAATTTAAATGCATGATCTAATCTTACCTGCTCGGTGTCTTTTTATATAACGAGCGTGTGAGCGAGGACCGTGTGTCAAAACTCAAAGACCACACACCGTTATTGTTTTGAACACGTTTAACATAGTCTAGTATATAACATTTAAACTTCATTTCAAAAATTGGCCGCCCAAATGCCTAAAGGTGTCTTCATCGAAGTGTTCTCTCCAATCGTAACCGAAAATCCACGCCTAAATCCACGATTGAAGTTCGATAGCAACGTGAAATGCATCCCTTTTTGGCTAAAAAAGCAAACGCTTCCGGGTTTGATATCGGCATCTGATAAAACTCAATGGTTACTCTATAGCTGACAGCTGTATTAACCTGTCTGGCGTCAAAACGTTGCAAGTTGGCAAACTTTCTCCTCATGAAAAATCTGCCAGATCAGAATTGTACCTCAGTTAAATTCGTCAAGACCCTCATGTTATACTATGTTATTTTGGTCTCACTGAGCTATTCAAATCAAAATCGTATTTTAATTATATCACTACATTCTGACCAGTTCCATCTTATTGCGATAAAGAAATCTAGATATATGACCAGATTTCTGGCATTGACAAAGATATCTGTATCGCACGCCGCTTTATTCCAGGAAATTGATATCTCATATGAGAGAAATAAACAAGGATTTTATTTTCACTTCGCTAAGAGCAGCTGCACTTAATTCGTATGTCTAGTTCGTATGCAAATTTCGAGACAACGCGTGGGCGATTGTCAGTGGATTTCATTTCAACTTGGCGAAATAAAGTTTCTAAGTCGTACGCAAAATTCAGTCTCGAATTTCGATTGCCAAACTTTTTTTGCATGCCTTAGCGCTAGGCTTTAGCACATTCTGCTCGAAAAAAAGGCTATTCTGCTCGAAAGAATTGCCCGAAAAAAAGACTATTCTGCTCGAAATTATGCTCCAAAAGTACTATTATGCTCGGATTTATGCTTCTGAAAATTTGGGGCAGTTGCAGTTTTAGCGTGTACAAGCCGATTATTCCATTTTTTTCTTTCATGGATTAGTACTAATTTTACGTTTACGAGCTATAGATCGGACTTTTTCGGAGCCTGCAACAAAGTTAAGATAAGTTAAAGCATTGGTAACCAACTGTCTTTCTTGTTCTTCTTCGTCATGGTCAATGATTTCTGTTTGTTCGCCGCCATCTTTGTTGTGCTCGTACCCAGCTCCCTCTCGTCCCCACTGGCCTCGTTCCCAGGCCCCAAAATATGCAAAATGGCCTATTCTGCCCGGATTATGCCCCAATTACGTTTTCTGCTCCTGAGGCCCTATTATGCTCGAAATTCTGCCGGCAGAATGTGCTAAAGCCTACTTAGCGCCCCGGTTTCACTCGTTCAAACAAATTTGGGCCGCTAAGGAATTTTGGGGGCGCTTAGGAATTTCTGGGGCGCTTAGGAATTTTACGGGTGAACTTCAATTTTTATCATAAAACTAGATATGAAACACCATTTGATTCACATCCACGCGCTTACGCAGGTCAGAATGAGTTTTCGGGTTAAACGGTACGTAATTATTGCCTCAGCTGTAGTAGAACGAACGTTTGCTTACTTTCGGGTTCTTTAAGATTTTAGATCATAAAATGGGAAAGGATGGCTTTTTCACGGTGAACAGTAAATTCTCAACTCGCCACTTAGTGATATTGTAGGTATCGAGTAGTGCATAATAATGCGGTAATCCTCTATGGTGAGCTGAAAATGCTCAACGAGCCACTTAACGATATTGAGATGCCCATTTTCGCAGGCATTGAATAGTGCATAATCAATGCCTTCATACTCGGTGAGCTGGAAGTGCTTAACGAGCCACTTAGCGATATTGAGATGCCCATTTTCGCAGGCATCGAATAGCGCACGATCAATGTCTTCATACTCGGTGAGCTGGAAGTGCTTAACGAGCCACTTAGCGATATTGAGATGCCCACTTCCGCAGGCACTGCGTAGCGCACGATCATATCTAGCATGTGCATCCTCTATGGTGAGCTGAAAATGCTCAACAAGCCATTTAACGGTGTCGAGATGGCCATCTCCACATGCAAATCGTAGTGCAAAATTATCATCATCGCGTGCGTCCTTCGCGGAAATATTGAAGATCCTAGCCAAATTATCTCGCTCGTCATCGTTACGAGCATAACTAAAACCGAGTACTAGTCTACGGAACTTTCGGTCTACGTTTTTGTAGCGTGCTAGAGATGCTACATCGCCTAAATGTTTTGAAGTTGAAACGATGCTTGCAAATGATGTATGTCCTGCATACTCTACGATCTTAGTCAAAATTTCTATGGGAAGGTATAATATATTAGCCATAGTTCCGATGTTTTATAATCGAATACCTTAGGTATACATTAGATATACATACCTCTAATTAAGGATTTCTTAGTGGCACCAAAAATTTCGGGGGGTAGGGATATACAATGGGAATAAGGGGTTTATATAAGGATGTGAATTAGAACCCCCACTGTATATACTACTATCCGTCGAATGCCTAAAGTACGCTTATAAGACATACATCAACAATTAACCAGTAAAAAATCCTTGGAACTAACTAAGATCGTTGCAAGTACACAAAGTCATAAGTACAAAAATCCGTGCAAGTACGTAAAACATTGCAAGTACCATAAATCAGTGCAACTACAAAAAATCCGTGCAAGTAAACAAAAATCCGTGCAAGTAAACTGAAATCGTTGCAAGTAACATAAAATGGGATCCAATATGGGAATGTTAACTGGGGAACCTCAATGGGGTTCTAACTGGGAACCTAACTGTAAATTTTATACCTTATTATGATATCTCAGAAATACATATATCCCCTCTACAAAATCACTTAAAACTGTAAGAGTCCTGACATGTAGTGCATCCAGAATTATGTCATTCGGAGGCACGTTGACATGCCGGCGAATACCAAGGACCCTCGGTCGTCTCTTCAAGGTGCTAATACTAAATGATTAATATGTGATCATTAACACTGACTGTGAACTTTAGTTGGAGCGATTATAGAATACCCCGCCACTTTTTGAAGCTATGTTATTTAGTTAGTGCTACCGTGGTACCGCAGTCGCGATAGCTTTTTTAGAACGAAGGATATATAACTAAGTGGCAACGCAGTCCCGCAGTCCAATAGTCGACGCATAAATATTAATATATGTAAGACGTTGAACTAAGTGACAACTCAGTCCCGCAATCCCATAGTCCGCAGCCGCGATAGCTTTTTTAGAACGAAGGATATAGAACTAAGTGGCAACGCAGTCCCGCAGTCGACGCATGAATATTAATATCGGTAAGACGTTGAACTAAGTGGCAGCGCAGTCCCGCAGTCCCATAGTCGACACATGAATATTAATATCGGTAAGACGTTGAACTAAGTGGCAACGCAGTCCGCAGTCCCATAGTCGATGCATGAATATTAATAAAGCTGACTGCGGGACCGCGGTAGCACTGAATATACCATCTAGCTAGAGTGGCGGGGTATTCTATAGTTTAGCCAATATGGAGTATAGTTTAGCCAATATCTGCATCTCTGGGAATTGATAAGGACCTTATCGATTACAAAATCCATAATAATAACTTACATGTACTAACAAAACACACAGCATGCGCTTTTTCGCCTCCTCCGTCCGCCATCTTTACTATCGGGCCGCAGAGCATCATGGTCTACACTCATCGATTTGTTTTTGAACTCACCGATTTTGTTTTTGAACTCATTGATTCTGTTTTTGTTTTTGAACTCACCGATTTTGTTTTTGAAATTGTAATTGTAAGAAAACAGCGATTCAAAATCCGAAGAACGCGATTTGGAATTGAAAAACAAAATTCAAAAACCGAAAAATTAAAACCGAAATCCGAAAAACAAAATTCAAAAACCGAAAAACTAAAAACAAAAATAGCGATTTGGAATAAAAAAATGTAAAACTAAAATTAAAAAACTAAAACCGAAATTGAAAAACAAAAAAACAAAATCGAAAAAGAGAAAATAGCGATTTGGAATTGAAAACACGACGAATGAAATCCAAAAGCAGCGATTTTAAATTGAGAAATGCAAAAAATAAAAACAGAAAAGCAAAAGCAAAAACCATCAGTGACCCTCCTGGGCTTCCGTATTTGAATGATGTACCGCATAATCTGTTACTGTTTTCATACTAAATCTGCAATATATATTTAACTTATTCCAAAATTAGCTATCTTTGTACTTAACTGAGTTGTTGTCCTGGGATGATAGAGAACAATAAAGTTCTGGTTTTTAGACATTTTAACATTCCAATGTGCATTTCCTATCTTTCAGTTGAGTGGTTTACGATTTGTTACAAAATAAAACCAATTACTCAATCCTTTTTTTTTTTCACAGGTTTTCGGTCCTCATTCCATGTTTCATTATTTTTATTTTTATATTTAAAAATAATTGTTAGAGTAGAAGAAATTCTGGATTATAATGTTAATATAGCGAAAGAGATCATTTATCAAAGAGCCGGCTATAGGAAACAAGTCACTATATTCATGAATAGAGAACTCTCATTTATTATCAGATGGAGTGAAATTCAACTTGAAAATAAAACACGGTTTAACAATTGTCAACAATTGTCAACAGCTGTTTCACTGTGTCTATCCTGGTTCCAGAGGTTTTCTAGAGAGAACAGCCGCGCAGAAAGAGCCGAGAAAGAGCCGCGAAAGAGCCGCGAAGCGGCGATCAGCGAGCTGCGAAGCAGCGAGAAGAGAAAACCTCTGGTATCGGTGGGTGCCAATCTCACTTTCATGTTTTGAAAACTGTCACTAGTATAGGAGGGACCGAATTAGCCCCCTTTTTTAAGGTGTTATGCTAATTACTCGGGCTGCCTGTGGCAGCGCCGAGTCTGAAAATGCAAGTGGTTATTTTTTTTTTTTTGGTCCGTGTCAGACGGCTTCTGCGCATGCGTTAAAGGTCAAATTCAAACCAATCAGATTGCACTATGCTGGTCACGCAAACAAAGGTTAGATTTCCTCAGGCGCGCTCAGATAAGAAAATTCAAAGCTCAGACTAGGCGAGACAAGGAGATATCAATTTCAAATAGTCATTGTCAGAAATCTATTCCATCGTGGGCAATGATGCAATACAACCTAAATTTGGGTCAGGTCCATGTTTTACGACAGAATAACCAGAGTCTTTCTACTGGATTCGGAGAGCTCGAGGCATTATACAAGTCTGCTAATATGGGGAAAACTGAAACAAAAAATGAACTTTGACGGCAGAAACCCTCATATTTGAGCCAAGCGGAATATTTACATGATCCGCTAAGATTTTTACAAATCTAATTAGTTAAGCAGATGTACGCAGTGTATGCCAACTGAAATGCTGTGCTCGTTTTGTGGTTACGGCTCAGTGGGGCAACTACCCGAACAAGAAGCATGAACTGCCAGCAAAGAGAGAGGAAAACTGAAAGAGGAAATCCTTGTGAGAAATCGACGTACATATGAAGCTATATACGTTATCATCGACTATATGGGAGTCAAACATCGAGCTGCTATGAAACCGCTTGTGACAGTTTGTTTACGCACTTTCATGACAAACGAACGTTTCTACTTTCGACACAACGGTCGCTAAACTGTACGAAATCTCCAAGGATATATCCCTAATGTCCAAACTAAAGGGAAAAACTGAAAGAGGAAATCATTGTGACCAATCGACATAAATATGAAGCTCCAGAAGTAATTATTGAATACATGAGAACCCATAGAGAAAACCGATAATAATGAACACGGTATTAGTTTCACCGACATTTGTGGCGTAACTGAACTCGCACTACAGCATAGCTTGAAATACTGTACGAAAACTCCCGTTTAAAAATTTCCTGATGCCGAAAGGACCGTAGCATTTAAACAAGATATCCTTCTGACCAATCGACATACATATTAAGCTGTGAAAGTATGTTTCCATTCCATAACAGCCGATAGTGCAAACTAGTAAACTGCCACTAGTAAATTGACCTTGCGAGTACTGAACTTTCTAGCGTCAAATGCATGTGTTACGTTTCCAAACATTAGGACAAGAAATCTTCCATAGAATGTTCTATTTTATTTACAGCTGAGAACTGTATTATTAAACATAAGAAATAAAACAATGGTGCCATTTGAAGAATTATATCATGTCAAAAGTGCAAACGAAGAAATATATATCTACGGACGCGAGCAGCTCGATCGTTTCACTTTGGTCAAACTCGGACTGTTTACGACTGGAACCTGCAGTTTTATCGGACCTGCAGACTACATTGTAAACGTGTGGCCGTGTTCAGGCTAGTAAATCTAGCTAGCTAACCACAGGAGGTAGCGAGCTTCTTTAGTCTGAACAGTTTTTCTGCTCTGGTGATTAGCTAGCTAGTGGTCGGTGGAATACTTTGAAGTTCCAGGCTACCTAGCGAGGTAGCTTGAATAGAATCTAGCGCGCTAAAAGCCCATCGATGACAACTACCGGGTGTATTGTACGTCAATTGAGCCATCATGGATAACGAGGATCGCCAAACACCAGTCAGTAGCAGTTTTTCGCACAGTTTTAATATTTTGGTTGAAATTCCAATTGAGCACTTTGGCGGTCAATTATTTGCGATTACGAAACACTTGCGCCAAGGGCAGTTATAGACCAAATTTCTATCTTTTAGAGAGGGTCTGAATGGGGGGGTCTACATGTCAGTTGTCAGTTAAAATGTTGGCCATTTGTCAGTTGTCAGTTAGCCCTAGTTAATCATTACTAGAGAAAATTTACAATGTTTGACCCACAAAAACCAAATTTGTCAGTTGTCAGTTATTTTTCGGTTGTCAGTTGTCAGTAAAAACATCGTCATTTGTCAGTTGTCAGTTATTTTTAAGGCTGTTTGTCAGTAGTCAGTTAACCCCATTCATGCCCTCTTTAGAGATAGAAACAAACCAGAAGAGGGAAAAACAAAAAGTAAAACCTACTAAGTTACTAGGTCTGAACAGTACTAATTTATTAACTAGCTGCGAGTTGCTGACAGATATCTCAAGACTCTAGCTAGCTGCACGATAGTAGTCTGAACATACATACACACATGAATAAGTAGTGTTTTCAATAAAAGATCAACTACTTTAATTTACATACGAGAAAACAAAAATATTAAATTACATACATGTATATATATACTAGGGGAGCAGAGAATGAAAGTCACCGCGCTACCGGCCACTCCTAAAGACTGCTAATAATTCTTCCCTTTGGTTATTACTAAGAGGATTTCAAATGAAAGTGTATTTCATCTTCAATCTCATGTGGCCCGAGTGAAAGCCCAGATGGGCTCTTGTTTTTAAGGTGTTATGCAAATTTTTGCGGTGTTATGTTAATTTTTGGTGAGCCTTCATTAATTCAATGACGTCACGGTTCTATTGTCTTGGACTCATGAATAAAGTGGTGAGAGAGAGGCGAGAGAGAGAAGAGGAGAAAAAGAAGAGCGTCTGGTGTTCTCCGTTGAGAATCTCACTTACATGCGCTGAGTTTCAACTCAAGAAAATACGTCAAATCGGTTTTGCTGGGCCATTGGTAAACCAATACAAATTTCCGTTACATCCAGCACTCACTGTTGCGCCTGGTAATGACTAGATTATCCAATCAGGGACGAGGTTCTAATTCTCAACCTATTGATCGCATGGAAGTGAGATTCTCTTTTCTGTCTCTCTCTCGCCACTTTGTATTTCAGTCTTCGAGCCTCTGGAACCCAGGGTATCTGTTTCCAGGCTAACGATATGAAATCCTCTTCAAACAATCTCTGTCAACTATAGTTCCTGTTTGATCAAGGCTCTATAGTATAGATATAGGTAGGTATAGGTATATCCTTCAGATCTACCATCCACTCAGGTTTGATCTTTTCCTCTTCTTTGTTTGCCATAGGACTGTATGGACCTTCGTCAGTGGTATATTTGTGTATGGCCTTATGTGGGTGCTTCTTGGTCAGAGCAGTGGGGAGAATCTGTCTCACGATCAATGGAGAGAATTTATGGTAAGATTGCTAGTCTCGTTCCCAGGGTTCTTTACGCGCCTAATCCAAGATTCGACCGCGCCAACTTTGATTCGCGACAAAACGTTATTATGTTCCGCTGGCGAAAGAATGAAGTCTCTGGGGTTTAAATACAAGTTTCCAAGGGCTTAAATGTTTTAAATAAACAATTTTCTAACTTAGTAAACTCACAGTGAATTACAAAATAAGAAAAGTTTAACCTGTTAAACTCTTAGGCTTACATGTAGCTTCAAAGGAATTTTGTTGTTTTTTTGCGAAAGAATTCACATACGATACCTAAAATTAGAAACACGGGTAATTGTCTCTGTTTTCTTCCAGTTTGGATGGGAAACTGGGGGGACTGGGGGAGGGGCACTGGGCTCATCAGAAGCGCATGCGCGTGCGCTTTTGATGTTTCCAGTGCGTGTGCATCACGCCAGTTTCCCTAGGTACCAATCTCGTACCCAGACCCCATTTGGTTTCTTACTGCGCATGCTCGACGAAAAAAATTGGGCTCTGGAAGAATCCGATTCCGGAAGTCCGCGAACACGGACTTCCGTTGAATCTGCGCATGCTTATCATTACGTCACCCTCGATTCTCTCTCAGCGCCTCAGGCCTCGGTCATGATAGTGATCTTTTGCTTGCTAGTGTCAGGGCAAGCCTTGGGGAGTCTCTTTCATCTTCTGCCGTTTGTAGTTTGGATTTTAAGGCTTTATTTTCATGCATCAGGATCGTGTTTCTTTATCGTGTGATGGACATCACAGATTCCTGAGTAAACGAGAGGATTCATGGGCATCGAAAACTCGCTGAAATCGCCTTACCTGAGCCAGATGACCACACAAACAGCAACTGAATACACCGTAGAAGCAAGTCAAGGCATTTTTACTTACGATTCTCTCGTATTTTTATAGCTCCTTGAAAGCTGGAGTTCGTTACATTCCCATACAAACGCTTATATTTAAGCGATCAGCGCTTGTTCACAACTTTACGAAATCGGAAAACGCCACTTCTGTATATAGAGCACTTACGAACATTGTTGTTAATATGGGAATGTAGAGTATTACCTATCTGTTACGATAAATCCCGCGGCTATATCCAGTTGAGTTCGATTTTCGAATTCTAAGAATATTCATGTACTGTGTGCGATGTATGTTGATGATGAAGTGATACGAACTCCCGAGTGGATACAAGCAAATATCTAAGAATCCCTGAAGATTTTTAGCAGCATCCATTTAGGTAAAATCCAACGGTTTTTAGCGTTTAGATAACCCGGCCCCATATTTCCGATGCCTTTGTCCAAATAAATTGCTTTATGTTTGACTTCCGGTGAAATTGCATTGTTCAGAACAGCCAATCAGAATACACAAAAATCGGATTCTTCCAGAGCCCTATTTTTTCGTCGAGCATGCGCAGTAAGAAACAAATGGGGTCTGGGTACGAGATTGCCTGTAGGTACGTATGTGAAAACAACAAAACTACCTTAAAGCTAAGCCTAAAACTTTAACAAGTTTAAGATTTATTAAATAAATTTGTAATTCACTGAGTGTTTACTAAGTTACAAAATTATTGACTAAAAAGTTTAATCCCTCGGAAACTTGTATTTGAACTCCAGAGCCTTCGTTCTTTCGGCCAGCGGAGCATAAAGTTTTGCCCTAATCAGCGCCACTTCGTATGGCGTCCGAGTGTGGAAAGAGTTCGAAACGGAGAGATGCTTGCGGAGGACGCTAAGTGTATCCGACTAAATGACACGATAAGTAAGGGTTATTCAATGGCCACGAGTGTGATATGGGATTTATCATCGCGAGTAATGCTTAACGGTAATGCTTCGCCCTCGTGGTCGTTAAGCTTTACGAGCGATGATAAATCCCATAGATATCACACGATTGGACCAATATATTTCAACTCAAAAGTATCTGTCGTACGACTTCCTTATAAGGATGTACGTGTAGAGGTCATTGAAGTACACGAGGGAGGTCACGGATGTACGCACAGGAGACGCGCAGTTTGCGGGTAGTGATAGACCGATTTAGCTTGTACATTTGTTGTCCCAATTCAGATCATGTGACAGCTCCCCAGGATATTCGGTGCTTTGTTTTCCAATTAGAGAAATTCGTACATACAAAAAAACAAAGATACATTTAATTGTTGTCCCAATTCAAGTCACCTGACTATTCCCTCGAGTAACGTTAAGCTAAATCGGTCAATTAGTCACAAACCGAACACTGAAGGTCGCTTAGTTAGTAGTTACCACACTTTGTCTTCATTGAGAAGACTCGGGTTCGAACCTTAAAGATTTTTTTTTTCTCAATCTTGGATTTTTTTCTTTATATTTTGGTTTAAACTCGTCGTTTGCCTATGAATCCTAGCCCTAGGCCAGTGAGAACTCGTTGTTTACCTGTGATCGAACCCTAGCTCTAGGTGGGTGAGACCGCGTCGCCTTTACCTGGGAACTTGTTTACTGACCAGTTAGGGTTAGGTTTAAGGTACGAGTTAGGGTTTAGTATTAGTGCATGCGAAGTTTCGGTAAAAGGGAATAAGTCTCGACCTAGTTTGTGAGGCAGAAAGTTTCAAAATTCATGGCCGCTTTCCTCCGCCATTTTGGAAATTCACGGTCAATCGAAAGCTGGGACGAGTCTCCTGTGCATACATCAGTGAACTCCCTCACGTACGTACTTTAGTGACCCTCTACACATACATATGACGGCCTATTGTGCTTCCTTATAAGGAGGTCTCATTTATATTATGCCGTTTAACTCAGAAAGACGGAAATATGAGAGTGAGCTTACTGTTTGCCATTCAGTAAAGCCTTTCCCATGGAATCACGAACTCACTCATTGGTTATTGAAGTGATATATCAGCACGTGACAGTTTCAAAATTCCTGCAACAGGTCTATCACAGGCAGCCCAAGCTAATGATTTTTAGAAGGATTGTATGCATGGGAATCTTTAAAAAAATCTGAAACTGTACTAAAATGGTCAATAAAGTTATGAAATCTTACCTGTGTGTTGTGAAGTTGTTCCTCTTCATCACTGATGTGTTTATTTTTTATTTGAGTCACTTCTGAGTTTTTTCCCTCCTCTACTAAAAGAAAGGGAAGGCAGGAAACACGAGTCGCCATTAGTCCATGTGGCGAGTCTTCGAGGCCTCGTAAGTCATAACACTTTCAGTGTTTTACCTCCCAGAACCCTTTCTCACATTCCTCTAGCACTCACTTAATCGACCCATCGCTTATTAAGTATTAAAGTAGTCAAATTCGACGGCTTCTGCAGTTAACCAAGCATGTACCTAGCCGGGGTTCCATAAACGTAGCCTTCGTTGAACGGTTTTCTTACAACGAGTGCCGAAGGAATCCGACACCTCCTCGTTTTTTACCGAGGAGATTCGGAGAACGAAGTCAATCGACCAATCGCTGAACGGTCGAATCTGCAGGGTAGACCCTTTCCGTCCGCCACTTTGTTTTCGCCACGTTTTATTTTCATCATTTTCCCCAGTATCTAAACAGGCTAGGGAGACCCGCGCACTTTTCAAATAGAAATAGAAGGCATATCAGCCGTTAGAAGAGTGCGAGGAAATAAGCATGGTCGATTAAATGAGTGTTAGAGGAATGTGAGAAAGGGGAGGTAAAATGCTGAAAGTTTGGATTTCGAAGAATATTCCGAGGCCTCGAATACTCGCCACATGGACTAATACGACTCGTGTTTCCTGCTTTCCCTTTCTTTTAGTAGGGGAGCAAAACAAACAAATGTGACTGAAATCAAAAATAAACACATCAGTGATGAAGAGGAACAACTTCACAACACACAGGTAAGATTTCATAACTTTATTGACCATTTTAGTATAGTTTCAGATTTTTTTAAAGATTCCCATGTATACAATCCTTCTAAAAATCATTAGCTTGGGCTGCCTGTGGGTATATAAGAAACGGTGTGTAATGTCTGTAATGTAGCCAGTGACGTTTGTGT
The DNA here is from genome assembly GCA_030867875.1 of Actinernus sp. WN-2022. Taxonomy (NCBI): domain Eukaryota; kingdom Metazoa; phylum Cnidaria; class Anthozoa; order Actiniaria; family Actinernidae; genus Actinernus; species Actinernus sp. WN-2022. Next base: position 37,430,253 of record JAOWCC010001751.1, on the reverse strand, counting down.
TCTTTCTTTTATTCAGTATCTTGGCTTCACAATTACTGGTGTTGGACTGTTCTTCTCTATCATCTTCTACATTGGTACAAAGGAAAAGAAGAATGAAAATCGTGAGTGCAAAATGAAATGTAGTCTCAACTCTTAAGAGCGAATGCCTGTAAATATCGAGCAACTGGTGGCCAAACTCGAAAAATATTTTTGCCTCATATTAGGTCTACAGATAGGTATTACCAAGTAAATAAACGTGCTGGAGTTTGTTTTTCAAAAAACCACCCGAATTTCGAGAAAATCGAGAAAATCGATTTTGGCTGTCGGCAGCCTCAAAACAGCCAAATTCCAAGGTGAAATTAGCAGGTCTCAAAACTTCTCTCGTATGCAAAAGTGAAGCAACCTTCCAAAAATCTGTCCCAATATATCGATTTAGGAAGGGTTTAACATCTCATTCGGGTTGAAATTTTGATCTTGGCAATAATTTGAGTGGCGAGCAATCACAATTTAGGACTCGTATTTTTTCAACCGGCAGAAATATTGATTCCACATCAAAATCGCGATGGAAATTTTATCCATGTGCCTCACCTTCGATTTTTCTAAAAAGCTGGCCATGAAGTGTTTACACATTGAGCTAACACATATGTAAAATCTGGAATGGGTAATTTACTTTGCGCTTCATACGAAACCCTCGAATTTGGAGAAATTTTGAATAAAATTCGAGTCATTTGCATAATTAACTCTTTGTTATTGTCCACCTGTTTGCAGATTTCGAGCACAAATCTAACTTAGGACGTGAATATCGAACTTAAATTGAAACCTGAGAATTGGAAAACAACTTACCTCAAGGGTATGGCATTTGCAAACTTCTACTTCAGTTTTTCTTGATTTTAAAGACTGTTATAATAAAGTTGCCCCGCAAGTGATTGACAATTGACAACCGCAGAAGGTCAATTAACAGTTCATCCCGAAACTTCACGTATTCTAACTGACAGTGCATATTCTTTGACCGATTATGACCATTACAATGTCCTGTTGGCCTTTTGAAGGTTATTCAAAAACTTTTGCCTCTAACAGAAACAGTAATTTTAAAGATAAACTGAACAGTAGCAGTCGACACTGCATAGGCACGATGGTCAGCCTGAGCAAAAACTCGGCTGTAGGGGTGCCCCGGGTGACCGAGCTATTTTTGTAAATATACCCTTTCTTATTTTTTCCTTTTTTTAAGGTCACGAAACGCACTTTCTAAATGATGTTTTGTCGGCTATGCTTCCAATATATAGTTAAACGCTATAGCAACATATTTACCGTGTTTTAAGCCCCGGTCAAACGTCGCCTTTTTATTCTACCAGGAGCTAAAACTGAGCGATTTAAAAAAGGTGCTTCCGTGTTACTTTTATCATCATTTTTATATTGAATGTAAACTTTTTGAACGGAGACTATTATTATTCCTTAGTGCATGCTAAAGTGGAACGTATTTCATTTCCAAACCATTAGAGGCCATCAAACCTTATTAGTGCTCTCAAAGAAATCAAATGAACGTTCCGGTTTTACATGCTAATTATACTTTTCAGATAACTGATGTGCAGTGAATCACTAATCGATGCAGCTACATGGGCTTCATGTACTTTCAAGTGAGCAACTTAGTAACTGCCCAATTTAAAAGCGCTATAGCTAGATGACGACTCAGCGACAATCTATATAATGTCAGTGAATATATTACTAAAATGTACTGTGTTTTTCGATTCGTACCGTAATTGTAATAATATAAATTCCCAATCAAAGGCGTTAACTCAACAGATAGAAGATTATCAAGCAAAGGGATGAGAGCTACTGCTTAGGGATGGGGTGGGGTGGGGGGGGGGAGGCGGTTTAGGGGGTACCAGAAATCAATTGAGAGTTTGTTAACATGCTTAGTTTTTAGGTACGCGTACGGTACTTGGAAGATGCCTGCGCGCCGCCCTTCAAAAGCGGCAAGCGCGTGACGCTATGCCGCGGTGTGTGTGTAGTGATGGCGTTTGCAAGTCTTGCTTCGGCTCCGATTTTAAAAATTAAAACAGACTTTGAAATATTGGGCAGAAATTGTGGTATATGTTAATCTACATGGAGATGGGGACATGCAAAGCATGTTACCATATAGAGGGAGGGGTGTACATGTATTTTTGTCCAAGCAAAGTACAAAATCCGCTCCTAATAAAACATGAACAGTGCCTTATGACTCTTCTTCACAGCTAAATAGTCTCTATCATTCATTATTTCGTTAATAGAAATAACGTTGCTAACATAACCAACTTTTTGTGCACTCTCATGCAATATTTCTATCTGGCCAATAAACGTAGTGTACGAAGCTATACCCCACACTGTCAAGTCTGCCATACCGTGTATAAATAGTGACATTAATTATCGCAGTGTATGGAATACATACTATAGATCATTAATAGAATATCCATAATGTACGGCGGAGAGAGAGAAATCTCGATTACCAAGGTACGAACCAAATTTAAGGTCCACCCGCACAGACAGATTTAAGTCCTTCCTTAAATCTTCATATTTTCTAAATTTGAATAGAAAATGGACTTCGTCCTCAATGTCTGTATTGCATACTCTGAGGGCACAATCTTTCCTCGATACTTTTATACGGTGTTGCATTATAATCTTCCTCAGTTTTTCTATTTCCAAGCAGTAATTACTTATTCTCATCTAAGCTGATTTAAAGGTTCTATATGTTCGCAGCTTGTTTGCCTTGTGTTACGAGTCATTTATCTCCCTTAGCCAATGTTGTTGTTCTATATCTTGGATTCTTTGTTTTATATTATTGATAAGTGCAGGGGAATTATTGGTGTTGTTGTCTTGATATAGCCAGATATTGCCATAGCCGAGGCGAAGTATTATTTCTCTTATCTTCTGGGCCCAAACCATGAGCTTAGATATATGCCTAGACTCGATAAAAGCACTATCTGATAGCTTTGTTTTATCAGCGTTCACTGCGTCTTGTAGGTTTAGCGTGTACTTTATGCTGCGCAAAATTTCTTCGGATTTACTGAAGAGGGAATCTGCCAAGTTCCGCGCGACATTCATTGTTTGTTGCAGTCTTACTTAAACTAGTAGTAATCATAGATTATCAAAGTGCGTTCGCCATATTTTTTGAAAGAGACTGTGGTAACAGTCTGAAAAGCTGTAAAATTGCTGCAATGATGTGGACGGTGTACATAATCCTGATCAAAAGTGCTTGAAAGAGACTGTGGCAACAGTCTGAAAAGCTGTAAAATTGCTTCAGCAATGTGGATGGTGTAGACAATCCTGATCAAAAGTGCTTGTTTTTTAACTAATGTGAAAATTTTGATGTCTTGACTTATATGTTAATATACAAGGGTATAAAACTGTAATTATCTTTGTGTAACATTAAATCATTGGATGAGATGCTTATGGGGCTATATGTATACATGTGTGTTTTATATGGTTGTGGTATTGATTTGAACACAAATCAACCCAGGCTATAGCTACATATTACATTTACATACATACATGCATACATTGTACATGAACTTTATTTGAGTGTCAAAAGTATTTAGCTGTAAAGCTAATTACCGGATATATAAAATAAAGTACGTATAAATAAATATTACTTTTCAGTTGTGTATAAACTGAATTCCAGTTCCTAGAACATAAACTATATATGGATGTGTATAAAGTGCAGCCCATGCAGTTCCTTCGATTCAGTCTTTCAGATCATTCACATTATGTTTCCCGGGTATTTTTCAAGTGAGAACAAGGTTGGCTGCAGAATATTGAGCGCCATTGTAAGTTCCAGAATAATTTATGGTCAATGTTGGTAGCCCTTTGTTTCAGGTCCGTTAGAAATTCAGTGTAGATTAATTGAACACAGCAATGAAGTCAATACTTTAAATTTCCCTCACCTTGTACTGTGTTGATATTCCAGTTCCTTGGCATATCAAAGTGTCGGTATAGATTAACTCTCTGTCTAAATCAGTAAATGTAGTGTTAATTATGGCCGAGTTGAATGTTGAAGGTCCTCCAGATGTACTACACACTTTCCTCAGGCTTTGCTCAATTGTACTTGCGAACCTTTGAAAACATCATTGCATTGGATTGTCGAAATAAGGCAAGTTCACTAACCGATCGCGAAACAAAACAGAAGCCATTCACCAAAATGGCCGCTCGCATCGTGTACGTGTGGTTACCAGTTCCCCGGCCGAGATAATTTATTCTAAAAAGTACAAACAAGAGGACGGACGGACACGAATCTCGATTTCTTTAGCCTGGGGAAGCACAGGTAGCCCACACATGACCACAGGGAGTCCACGGCAAGATTAGTATGCGTTCTCCTTCGTCGAACGCAATAAAGGGACAAAAGAATATACGTATACAAGCAAACAAACGAAGAGACGAAACAAGACAAGACAGAGAGTACAAGCAAATAGAAAACGCGTCAGATACAATTATTTTTACCCCTATAGCAGCCATTTACAAAATTGTATGTGTACTTGTTCTATCGGATCTCTATCTGTCGGCTCGCACTAATTGGCTCATAAACACTGAGCTAACCGGGAGGGGGTTATATGGAATCCCACATGGACATCAAGTGCTTTTAATTTCTTATAAAGAACATTTCTTCGTCATTTGAAAGCACAGGAGGCCCATACTGAGGTGTTTACAATTTGTAAGAATAAACCAGTTGGGGCGAGTGTTGTGTTATTGAAACTAGCAGTCAAACAGGACCGTTCGAAGAGGTGATGTTTACAAATGCTATCAGAAAATCCCGCAGAAACCCCTTGTTGGTCCAAGATGTTGTCGTTAATAATACCCATGGTTATCCAAGGGTCCACGGGAGCAGGGGTATTTGAATGTTTTTTTAACAGGAAACTAGCGTTTTCGGCCAGGGAAATAACTGCCATTTAACAAGGGAAAATGTTAAATGCCCCGCTATAAATGTCGCGGGGGTCGGGGAAGGGGGAGGGACGTAATGTTTAAAGTCCGACAATGAGGACTGGACGGGGATTTCAAGTCCGCGCAATTTGTTCCAGTCCGAGGCGCAGCCGAGGACTGGAACTAATTGCAAGGACTTGAAATCCCCGTCCAGTCCGAAATTGGAGGACTTTGAACGACTTCAACTCCTCATTAATTATTCGGGAGGAATCAAAGACAAATAAAAGTTGCTGGATGATAATCTAACTTAGTAAAAGAGGTGTATCCACCTCATAATGATAATGAATGGAATTTGAAAGGAAATTGTTTAATCTGATCAATAAAAGAGTAATTATGCATGCCATGATGTTTTTCAATAATTTATTCGTAGTAACTGGAAAAATTTCCAGTTACTGGAACAACTTGTTCCAGTAACTAGAAACTTTTCCAGTTACTGCTAGGAGGACTAGACCAGGTATCCAGTGTCCTCAAGGGATTAAAATCAGACCATTGGATTGGCTGAATACCTCGTGAATAATTAATGAGGACTTGAAGTGGTTTTAATTGACTGCTGCATAACCGAGGATTCCTGTTTAAATATCAAATGAAAAATACCTCGTAGACTAATTTAATATTTACCGATTATGCCAAGAATAATTGGAAGAGCAAAATAAGGAAACGTCGCTTTAGACAAAACAGCATTTAGAAACAGTTTTTCGTGACCTTAAAATACAAGAAAAACAAGAGGAGAGTCTATTAAAGAAACAGCATATGTTTACAAAAATAGCTCGAGCACGGAATATTGTCCCAGTCACGCAACACTGAGCGATGCATGTCGACTGCTACTGTTCAGTTTATCTTTAACATTACTGTTTCTGTTAGAGGCAAAATGTTTTGAATAACCTTCCAAAGACCAAAATGATTTTGTACGTGTTGCTGATGTTCAATTTGTTTTATCACAGTTAGAATACGTGAAGTTTCGGGATGAACTGTTAATTGACCTTCCGTGTTGTCAATCACTTGCCGAGCAACTTTATTATACCCGTCTTTAAAATCAAGAAAAACTGAAGTAGAAGTTTGCAAATGCCATACCCTTGAGGTAAGTTGTTTTCCTATTCTCAGGTTTCAATTTAAGTTCGATATTCACGTCCTAAGTTAGATTTGTGCTCGAAATCTGCAAACAGGTGGACAATAACAAAGAGTTAATTATGCAAATGACTCGAATTTTATTCAAAATTTCTCCAAATTCGAGGGTTTCGTATGAAGCGCAAAGTAAATTACCCATTCCAGATTTTACATATGTGTTAGCTCAATGTGTAAACACTTCATGGCCAGCTTTTTAGAAAAATCGAAGGTGAGGCACATGGATAAAATTTCCATCGCGATTTTGATGTGGAATCAATATTTCTGCCGGTTGAAAAAATACGAGTCCTAAATTGTGATGGCTCGCCTCTAGAATTATTGCCAAGATCAAAATTTCAACCCAAATGAGATGTTAAACCCTTCCTAAATCGATATATCGGGACAGATTTTTGGAAGGTTGCTTCACTTTTGCATATGAGAGAAGTTTTGAGACCTGCTAATTTCACCTTGGAATTTGGCTGTTTTGAGGCTGCCGACAGCCAAAATCGATTTTCTCGATTTTCTCAAAATTCGGGCGGTATTTTGAAAAACAAACTCCAGCACGTTTATTTACTTGGTAATACCTATCTGTAGACCTAATATGAGCGTTTTTTTTTTTTTCGAGTTTGGCCACGAAATGTCGATTTTGCTCGATATTTACAGGCATTCGCTCTTAAGACGTTATTCCATCGTAATAAAAAAAAACAGCGACGACAAATTAAATCGGCTGAAACTCGAAAACAGGGCTCTGACTTAAGATTAAATACGTTGGGCTACGACAGTCAAAATAAAGGCTGTATGTTTGATTTCGGTTTCAACTGATCACGAACAAGCAAAATACAAGTACGAGGCTGCCGTCGATAACCTTGGTTTTCAAGGACATGTCTCTGTTGTTTCTAATCTAATGTAAATAATGGTAATACATTGAAATTGAAAATTTAGATTATCCAGTACTGTATGCATGTACGGAAGGAGTATAGTGCGATAAACGATCATCTAAAATTATCTAAATTTGTGAAACCAAAATTAAAAGCTAGATTACTTAGAGTCCTGTTATCAAGCTTAGGAGTTTGAAACAGATATGTGAAATAGTTCTATTATCTGTTCTGTTATTCTTTCGGTGAGGGTGTAATTATTGTTATTACTCGGGCTGCCTGTGGCAGCACCGAGTCTTAAAATGCAAGTCGTTGTGTTTTTTTCTTTTCTTTTGTTGGGTGTCGCAAAATTTCTGCGCATGCGTTAAAGGTCAAATTCACACCAATCAGATTGCACTGTGCTGGTCACGCAACAATCGCCAGGTTAATTTATTTACATAATTTAATACAGTAAATCAAGATGGCGGAAGACCCGCGAGGAACTTTCTCTCTAATTTGGAGTCTCATCTCTCAAATGTAAGCCAGTTTAATGTTTTATTTAACTTCACTCGTGCGAAAGCCTTCCAACAGGCTCAGGATATTTCAACTGGCGCTCTTGTCGGAGCCGAAGGACCGCGTTTTTTACCCAGATGGCCAGTGATTTTATATACGACACGTACGACGACCTGAAGCCAGTGAACTGGGGCCAGGATCCGGAAAGCTAAAATTCGAAGAAATAGATATTGGAATCTATAAGCCATCGGCTCGCTGTGCTGTATTTAAAACATCCGAGGAAAACATCTTATTTTGGGTGAAGGCACTTCAAGACCAATATTACGAGTCTCTTAAAAACTGCCAGAGATTTAAATTTACCGTAAGTTGGATCAGAGAGTATTGAGATCAAGTTATTTCGTTCCAGCGAGGATATTGACCTAGCGGAAACGGTACAAGCTGTCGAAGGATTTTACTTATAATCATCCACGTCTACTTAACAACAGGAATAGTTATGTGCCAAGGCATGGGCAAAGATTGAGTTTCCCAGATTACAGATGAAAGTAGAGAACTTAATGAATGAAGAAACAGAGGTCACGCGCGACATGCTTGAGAACATGAACATGTTCAACACTTTATGTTATACTAAGAAAACAAAACAAATTACAGAGCCTGCAAGTTCACAAGTCAATGAAAAACCCCAAGAGCCTGTAGTTTTGGATCAACATATCCTTGAAACTCCAAAAGCAACATACACATGAGTCAAATTCAAACCGGAAGAGACGGAATTCTTTAGATTATTCACGAGGATAAATTTGTTAGAACTCACTCGGGCTGACCTAACTGATATGCGTAATGAATTCTTACTCTCGTCACATCAAAACGAAACTCAGTCATTTGGAAGACAAATTAGTGCAGCAAGATTATATACAAGATCGAAATCAAGATGCTGTCATCGCGAATTATTGACCTAGAAGTTGAAAATGGCGAGTTGAAAGCGGATATAATAAAGCTGAGATCCGACTTTCAAACTTTAAAAACAAAATCAAGAATACAAAAAAGAAGACAATGAAAGTCCAAGGTCTCCAGTGTACCGAGACTACCCAACCTACTGAAGCTTATCAGTTTGTTCAAGAGCCATCTTTCTTACATGACAACCCGATCCCTATTCATCAGAATACATTTTCTGTGCTAAATGACGAGAGTTTACAATCACCTGACCGACAACCCACTACTAAAGAAAGGGACCATGAAGTACGGTAGCACAGTTAATTCTCGGGTTTAAAACAATGAATATATGCCTGCTCAAATGCAGTGTGTTAAACGAATAAGTAGTGTTTAAATTAAAAGGTCAACATACCAGAAAAACAAAACTATTAAATTACATATATACTAGGGGAGCAGAGAATGAAAGTCACCGCGCTACCGGCCACTAAAGACTGCTAAATTCAGCTAATAATTCTTCCCTTTGGTTATTACTAAGAGGATTTCAAATGAAAGTGTATTACATCTTCATCTCATGTGGCCCGAGTGAAAGCCCAGATGGGCTCTTGTTTTGTTTTATATTCTCAATGGAGCTCCGCATACAATAGCCATAAAAATACTAATTACGTACATAACCCTGGCATGCGGAATTCGGTCTGTAGGAATGTGTTACGTAACCAGATTACGCTTTCCTCTCAGATTACGTTTTCCCCACTAGCTCTGCCGCTGCTTTCTTCATCGTGTATAAATAAAGTGCCATTATCATTAGCCTCATCTTGTTCCATAAGTCCTCTTTAGTCTTGTCAACTAGACACGCGAGTCGGCTGCTACTTTTATGCTGTCAAGAATGCTGTCCAGGCAAAACGAAGTTCAAGCTGTCCTACTCTCTACCAGCCGTACCAGCCCCAATCCAAGCTACAATTAATTCAGCCTCCTGTTCATCTTACGACTGTAAAAGTTTGATATCCTTATTGGTATTACTACCTAAAAGTCTATTACGGTAGCTAGCCGCCATGGGGAGATTAAAACACAGGTAGCCCAAGCTTGGAATCTGTATAATATTTAACAGCATTTGTATGGGATTTTTTAGTTTTCCATGTACAACGTAAATCTTGAATAAAACTCGACAAAAACCTATACAGTGTCTTCTTGTGTCGAAGGATAAGGGTTAGGGTTTTAAGGGAAATTTTTGCTGAAATTCGCTGTAACATGGCACAGACATAGTTAAGGAACACAAGAAGACACTGTATAGGTTTTTGTCGAGTTTTATTCAAGATTTACGTTGTACATGGAAAACTAAAAAATCCCATACAAATGCTGTTAAATATTATACAGATCCCAAGCTTGGGATACCTGTGATTAAAATGGCCGAGGCGAGTTATGGGTCTCATGACGTAAGTGAAGTAGAGCGTCTGTTTCAGTCGTAAAAATTTACAAAGAGAAGTCAGAGTAGTTGGAAGTTAGCTGAATTTCGGGGTTTTAGTCACTATTAAAGGCTTTTTCCACGGAGCGATCGCAAACAGAGACCATATGTTTTCTAACTTCTAGTGAACGTCTCGTCACTCGTCCCCAGGTCTAATGGCGGCGCTTTGTCATCAGAATCGGATATACAATCGCTCATAAAAAGTCGAGGATTGACGAAATTGAAATTGTTTTCGCAGAGTACTCAAAATTACCTTCTCTTTTCGAAAATAAAATAAAAAGAAATTGGGTTGAGGGGCACTTTAGGGTTCACAGCTAAACGAGTTCGCACAAAAATGGAAAGCCATCTTGACACGAGAGTACAAATTAGCTGGGCATGGGCATGTGGTTCGTGGCTCATGGCATTTCCGCTGACCGTTTTTTTCTAATATGCATTTTGCGTTCGATCTGCAAAATACCACCGCCGCTGTAAAACACTCTGGTGACGTGTATTAGTGTTGGTCTAGCCCATCATCCCTTGCGCGCTCCCTCATAACTTTTCCCATGCTCTTTGCGCTCGCTTCTGCCCAATGACCTGAGACGAGGTAGTCCGTACTTATACTCCTGAATAATTTAGATTCATATTCGCGCTTGTTTCGCTAATCCTTTCGGGATATCAACATGGGAACGCAACCATCAAAATGGGCCTTTTGCAGCTAGGCATTCACGTGATTGTACACGAGTGTACTGGATGGCAAAACATATCTGACTTCATTTATTTAGAGGCCTTGTACGAGATCGGTATTGTTATTAGCAAAACCTGTTTGCAAATGCTATTTTTCATCTCCAATCGAGTGTCGATCTTTCATAAACAGCGTTTTTAAAAATGGCTTGCTATCCAGCATCCATGGCAACGTCTTTACCATGGGATTACAAGCTCATTCATTCGTTAACGAAGATAACTACGTTAACGAAGTATTATATCAGCACGTGACTGTTAGCTGCAAAAGGCCTATTGTGCGTGGTTTAGAAGTAATAAATTAAGGTGTCACGAGGTACTATTACGAGTAAATAAACAACTATTAAAACAACTCGTACAATAATAATATAATATAATAAAAAATCTTTATTTAAACACGGTAATATACATCATCGTAGCTGCTTTTCAGATAGCCGTGAGAGATACACTAAACTAAATATCTAGTAACTAATATCACTAATTATATAGGTATTATATAGGTGTAATAAACTGAATATGACTAAAAACTCTAGGATAATTATTTTACAATAAGTACTGATGCTAATGGTCGTAGTAAAATATATGTATGATCGAATTTCCTTAAATATAATAATAAATTATCGGCGAATGATCTTCTTACCTTCGTTTTAGGAAAGAAGACAGACCGTGACAATGTTCTCGGCGGTTGTTCTTCGCTGGCGCCATCTCGGATTTGCTAACTTTAGCGAATGGAGACAGTAGAACCTCTGGTACCCAGGGTAGATGTCACACAAAATCTGTCAGCAAATTTTGGTTCAATATTTAAAAGAATGCCCTAAATAAGTTCTTAAGGAGAATATTCATCGTATGTGCATATATAATAGTAACTATCAGCGGTAACAACGACGATGCAAGCAGATTCTTTACATGTAGACATTGCCGGTCACAGAACCGAATTTCGTGGTCCACGAAAATACTTGTTTCGCGCAAAGCATCACGGGGCGTGCTAAAGGGTCTTTAAGGGCTTAGGTAATTGATTCCACAGTAGGGCACCACTGTAACTGAAGCTCTTTTTTAGGTATTCACGAATAGGGCGTGGTATAGAATAATTATTCTGACTAACACTTCTTAAAACGTAGTGTGTGGACATTGATCTACTTGTAAATAATTCTGATAAATAGTCAGGACATAACCGTGATGGAATTTATACATTATAATTGCCATATGTTTATTTCTTCAAGTTTGTAGATCATCCCATCCAAGTTGTTGAAGAAGAGTATGGGATCGTATGTCATAAGAAGATTTTGTTACTACCCTCGCAGCTCTATTTTGTAGTTTCTGTAGTTTATTTTCTAAAGTCAATCCGATATTTTCCCACACAGAGCTGCAGTAGTCAAAGTGACATTGGACGATAGATTTGTAAATGAGATTTAACGTTTTGATATTGACATATGGCCTCATTCTCTTTATCATACCTATGCCTGATGACACGTTTTTACAGATTTTATCAACATGATTACACCAAGAAAGTTTATCATCAATTTCCATACCTAAGTATTTTGTGTTCCAGACATTATTACGTTGTGTGCCTCCAACTGTAATGACTGGTATAGAGTTTAGGGCTCTTTGTTTTTGAACACTGGCAATAATCATAAACTCGCTTTTCACAGTATTAAGATTTAATTTATTAGCCGTGAACCAGTCGTTGATTTTGCTTAGGTCATAATTATTTTTTGATTCAACTTCAAGTATGTCTCTTCCAGATACACATATACTGGTATCATCGGCATACATTTTACTATTTGAATAATGTATTGATTGGTGTAAATCATTTATATATATTAAAAATAATAGTGGTCCAATAATTGACCCGTAAGGTACGCCGCTGGTTAAAACCCCTTCGTCCGAGAACGAGTCGCCTACAATGCAGACTTGGCGTCTGTCTTGCAGATAGGATCCGAACCAATTGATTGCAAGTTGATTAAAACCATAAAGTTGAGAATATCGTGATTAACAGTATCAAAGGCTTTTTTTATATCAAGAAAAACAGCGCAGTTCAAAAGGCCACTATCCATCAGTTGACGAACCAATTATTAGTTGCATCAAGTACGGTTGTAACAGTTGAGTGTAATGAACGAAACCCAGATTGATATTTAGATACTAAATTATTGGAAGTTAGGTAGCTATAGACATGATCGTAGACGATCCTTTCAAATACTTTAGACACTACTGGTAATACGGAAATAGGTCTATAGTTATTACTGTCACCGTTTACTACCCGATTTAAATAAAGGTGTTACACGGGCCTTTTCCCAATCTATCGGAAAAATACTCGTTTCTAAAGATAAATTATATAAATGGGTTAGAGATGGTGATAGAATAGGCGCTGCCATTTTTAGGATTTTTGGAGGAATTCTATCTAAACCAGGTGATTTGGAACCGCTAAGGTTTTTTTCCTCCAAAAATCCTAAAAATGGCAGCGCCTATTCTATCACCATCTCTAACCCATTTATAAATAAGCTTAGTAACTTTGTTAACAGGAACAAGGTTAAACGTTACTGGTGGTATAAATTCCTCAAAAGTAACATCAGTTGTATTGACTTTGTCGGCTGATAATTTTGCGCTTATTTCAATGAAGTGCCTTTTCAAAGTATTTGCTATATTTTGGGGTTTTGTGTATGTTATTCCGTCGACTTTTAACTGGTTTATCACGGTCTGAGCCTTTTTCCTGGAGCTCAGGTCGTTCAACGTCTTCCAAATAGCTTTCCGATTATTTGAGTTTATGTCAATTTGAGCACGATAATATTCAACTTTATTCTCTTGATACTTAGATGAACTTCATTTCGTACAGTTCTGTAACTGGACCAGTCAGATGGATCACCAGATTTATTAGCTCTTTTCTTCAAATAGTCTCGTTGTAGCATGTTTTCTTTTATGTCTCTAGTCATCCAAGGGGCGGGCCGACTCCTTATATTTTTTTTGCGCAACGGCGCATGTTTATTTAGCACTCCTAAAAAAAATCGATTACCATTCGTGCCAAAAGGTATTGGGATCAGCAATAGAGGTCAATCTTTCCCATGGCTGGTCAGCGAGACCCGAATAAAAAGGCCTTTGTTCATGTGTTTGTACTGGCGCGATTCGATTATCTTAGGAGGGCCTCGAGGGACGCCAATTTTGCGAACTGCGTAATTATAAATCATAATATGATCGCTCAAACAAAAGTCTAAAACTCCTGAATAAGATATTTTCTGCACCTCATTTGTGATGTGATGATCAATAAGCGTCTTCGAGGTGTTTGTGATTCTAGTGGGACAAAGGATCGTTTGTTTCAACTGAAATCATTGTAGGAGATCTTTGAGTTGCTTAGTGTGGTTATCCGGTTCATTTTCTAATAGATCGCAATTAGTATCCCCAAAAATATGAAATTCTTTGTCCTCATTGTCGAGCTTTCTCAGTGCCAGCTTAACAACAGCTTTATTATTACCATACCTCGGGTACCAGAGGTCACTGAGAGGTTCTACTGCCCCCCTTCGCGAAAGTTAGGCTTCGCTCCTCGGCACCTAACTTTCGCGAATGGAGACTCCTCGGCACTTAACTTTCGCGAATGGAGACAGTAGAACCTCTGGTACCCAGGGTATTATTACCATAAATATAAGACAGATTAATTTAAACATACAATATGAGTTATACAAGTCTAAGGTAATAGTCACCCAGAATAACTTAAAAGTTAATCGAGCTGGGTGGCTAATCTATGAAATTTAAAACTATAAATTTAAAACTATAAACAAATCATTATGTTAATCAGAGAACTTGGAGGTCTATACCAAGTTGAAATTATAAAAGGTTTGCTTTTAGACTTGAGGATTTCAACAGAGATAGCTTCTAGAGAATCTTCAAATATATCATTACGAACTAAAGGCTATAAGACCCATTCGAAAAATGGCGTCCAATTTAAAAAGCTATTGTCCTGGTAACGTGAACACGAGGCTAGTCAGTCCACACAAAAGCTTTTGAACGTGTAAGCGAGGCTAGTCAGTCCTAAACAATAGTTAATTAAATTGGACGCCATTTTTCGAATGGGTCTATTGTCCCGTAGTCAGCTTTATTAATATTCATGCGTCAACTATGGGACTGCGGGACTGCGTTGCCACTTAGTTAAATGTATTACAGATATTAATATTTATACGGTAGCACTAACTAAATAACATAGCTTCAAAAAGTGGCGGGGTATTCTATAATCGCTCCATTTACAGAGCTTAGAAGATCTAAGATTACTGTGTGTAATTGCTCGTCCTCATTTGCAGCTAAAGAAAGTGTCGAAGAACCAGCAAATATGGCGTCAGAAAATCCTGCCTTCCAAGGAGACGAAGCCATCCAACGTACAGCCGATCAGACAAGTTGTAAACGAAGTGCCGGCGAAGACTTTCCGGGACAATGCCGAAATTATACCGAGGTTTCGACGTCCACAGTCAAGAGAGCAGAGCAAAAGCACAGTAGTGATGACGTGTTGGACATAAATCGTGACGCGAAAACAAACAACAATGTTGTCAAAGTTTGCGTGGAAGACATGTGTGGGGTTAAGAACTGCGCTAGAAATGTAGAAGACAAAGATTCTGAACCTCGGATGAAGATGGTGATCAAAGCATGGTTCAAGAAACCGGAATTTTACGTAGTATGTTGTCTTCTTTTTAGAAGTTACGATGTGTCACTGGGGCGCGGTTACGGTACGATAGTCAAGAAGCACTTTTGAAACGTTTTGCCCTTTTATCCAATAAGATCGCTCGATTTACGGTACGCAGTAAAGGGACGAAATATTGAATTGATTTTCGTATGAATATGAAAAAAATCAGATAAACCACAAACGTGTCATGTCCGTGCCGTTAGTGCACCGTAACCGCTTTTGTCGCAGAATATAGCTTTGTGGTCTTTTGACTTTTTGAGTGTTAAAGAATACGGACGGACCGTAGCCGTACCGTAGTATTACCGTACTTCGACGTTTACTGACGCATATGCATTTTGTTTTCACTCCAGATGATCTTCGTCTATATGTGCACTCGAGTCGTAGCGAACATGTCTAATTCCTATTTCCCTCTTTATTTAATGGATGCGATGAAATTCGAGAAGGTAAGCATTTCGAATTAATTAAAATAAACCTCCGACACCTGAACACGGATCTGTTTGAAACTGTATAATTTCTACTACAATAGTGTTTTGTTTTACACGTCAACCAAGCGTTGGAAAGCTTTGAAATGATCATAAGTTTTGCGCAAATCAATAACATATTTTTGCGCGGAGGTGGTGGTGTTGGGATTTATTTGTCTAGACTGAGGAAATTGTCTGACTGTCGAATATATCTGCTTCATTCTAATCTTTAAGATTTATTTCATCTAGGAAGCCATCGCCTATTTCCCTTTGCTGGTGCTGGTGATGTCTGCCTTGTGCAGTTTTATGGCCAGAAAAACCAACCAATGTTTAGGTAACAAGGTGAGTCAAGTATTGCAAGATTATCAGTATATTTACTTACGAACTCGATCTCAGTTCTCTCCCGATACGTTCAGTAGTAAGCATGATTGGCTTTATTGCTGATTGTGCGCTAAAGTAGCAGTAGTAGAATTTAAGAATTCAAGAATTCATACATCAAACAATTCAACATCAGGCTCGTGTTTCCACAGCTGTTTCTCGTGCTTCCAAACTTCACCTCGTTCACCATAATTCATCGGTGGACTTTCGGCTTTCTCCGGAAAGTCTTCACCGCCACTTCGTTCACCACTTGTTTATTTTCGTAAATATTGAAACGCGCGCTACCAGTACGTATACTACCTCACACTTTCAAAATTTTATCAGATAGCCTACTGCGCAGCCGCAGTCATGGCAATAGGAGCGTATTCCTGGTTTTACTTCCAACCAATCAACAACAAGCAAGCTGTCTACGTGGCATCGGCACTAATGGGAGGTGGTTCATCCGTCATGTTAGTAACCGTACTGACAATGACAGCTGAGATGATTAACCGCGTTGATAAGGTATTTTAAATAACACATGTGTAGCAAAACATAGCAAACGGAAGTACTCAGTGGCGAGACCCG
Organism: Actinernus sp. WN-2022; assembly: GCA_030867875.1. Lineage (NCBI taxonomy): Eukaryota > Metazoa > Cnidaria > Anthozoa > Actiniaria > Actinernidae > Actinernus > Actinernus sp. WN-2022. Next base: position 37,413,693 of record JAOWCC010001751.1, on the reverse strand, counting down.
AGGTCCTTCCCTTTTTGGCTAAGAGAAACAATTTCCACAGGGCCAGCACCCCCCTCTCCCCCCTCCCCTCTTTCCTGAAAGTCTGGATCCGCCACTGGTATCTTACCACAAACTTTGGTGAATAATTAACAATTATTCCCCGAAGTGGAGGTGACTAGTGATCGATATTTACCGACACTGAGGGGAATAATTGTTTTAATGTATACTACGCAATTGAAATAGACCCTTGCAGAAACGGCGTCCAATTTAAATATATATTGTCCTTGAGATTTAAGCCTCGTGTTCACGTTGCCACACAAAAGCGTTTTCACATGAATGTGAGACTAAAGATTCCTAAACAATGGTTATTCAAATTGGACGCCATTTCTGCAATGCCTCAAATTAGTTCAAAAAGCCCTTTCTGCAATGCCTCAAATTAGTTCAAAAAAGCCATTTCTACAATGCCTCAAATTAGTTCAACAAGCCATTTCTGCAATGCCTCAAATTAGTTCAACAAGCCATTTCTGCAATGCCTCAAATTAGTTCAAAAAAGCCATTTCTGCAGTGCCTCAAATTAGTTCAAAAAGTTCGAAAAGCCATTAATAAGTGAATTCTTCGCGCGCGAGACCGAAATCATGTGTTGGACATTCCGAGTTTGAGTAGCCAATCAGAGCGCGCGAAAAACACTCTTCACGGTATATATTAAATGCCGGCAGGAGCCGATAACCAGGAGCGTCCATATCTCCTATATAGTTGTCACAGCATTTTCACAAGTTGGGCTATTTTTAGATCATTCTTGCCGCCAATTACGGGTTGCACAAACTCATTACTTTTGTTATACCAACAACATGGCTGCTACGCTTTTGTGATTTTATTCCGTGAGGAATGATTGCAACCCAAGAATAGATGGTTTGCACTCAATCCCCAGAGATTCAAATGACAAAGGGCATGGCGGCCATGTTGGTGTACAGAACAAAAGAAGCTAACGAAGAATCTATTGTTAACTGTACACCAACATGGCGGCTATGACGTAAAGTGCAAAGGGTCCATAGCGGGAAACCGTTCTAAAAATAACCTAACTTGTGAAAACGCTGTGACATAGGCCTGGTATGCGGGATGGACGCTCCTAGTTATGGGTTCATGGTACCGGTTATTTAAGCAGAGGCCTCATGACGCGTTTGTCTCTGGGAAAGTGTTAATCTTTTGGAGACGGTATCTGCGGAGAGAAAATTTGGGTTTGCCAGAGCAAAGAAAATACCATGTAACAAATCTACAGAAAGGACAAAGTTGAATTAAAAACATACTTTCCTTTGATACATTAAATGATTTTGATAATATTTAAGAGGGGCTGAATGGGGGGGTACCAATATCAGTTAACAGCTAAATTTTTAGCTATTTATCAGTTATCAGTTAAATTTTGCTGTTATCAGTTAAGTTATATAAAAAGACTACCCTAACCTGATTTGAATACATATTTGCTGGTATGAAATGAATAATAACCGCTAATTCAACATCAAACACTACATTTTGTCTATTCATTTGAACAACATAACTTTTAATGATAACATCCTATTTTGTGTGAAGGAAAATGTACATAATTTAGTAGAATGCTCGCATAAAAATTGAAAATTGCGAACCAAGGCAGGATGTAAGAAACATTGCAAAATTCAAGTATTAAAATGGATCAAATCTGTCGAAAACCATCCGAAAAGCCAATAATAGCATGTGACGTTACGTCATTTTAATAAAAAATAATGAAATATCAGGTAACAGCTGTCTCACAAATATCAGCTAACAGCTAAAAAAAGGTGAAATTCTCAGTTAACAGCAATATTTTTGGCCCATTTCTCAGTTATCAGTTAACCCCATTCAGCCCCTCATTTAACGTTAACTAATCCAGGGCGAAATTTTCACGTTAGGAGTCAGCAGCATTTGTTTATGGCTCCATGAGCTTAACAGACAAGATTGCGAATGGTTTTATTGTAGCTGTTGTCCAGAAGTTCTATCCAACAACAAGCGGGTATGTTTCTAATATTCTCTTATGAATAATTGTCTGTCTATGCTGTCTGCCTATGGCTAGCTACTTCTCAGTCATACCGACTCAACGGACAATTTTTAGCCCCCCCCCCCCACACACACTTAAAATTTCGCTCCGCTATCCCTGCTATGTCCATGCTTTCGCGCGCAAGTTACCCTGCTCTGAGTTCCTAAGGACAGAAATTGCTCAACAGATCCCCAAACTCTTGGCTGCTAAAGCACTGGGCACTAATCAAGAATTAGTGATAATAGTAAATCAGGACTGAATCACCCCTCAAATTACTAAAATACTAGAGCAGGTTTCAATTGACTATAGTAAAACCAAAAGTAGCAATTACAACGAACAAATCACGAACTAAAGTGAATACCGATTGGTTTTACTGGCATGAGAAAGCAACCAATCAGGAGGAAAAGTAAACGCAATCGTGGATTGATGGCGTGATGGACCAAAACCAAAACCACGATTGGTTTTACTCTGGAATTTGATTCGCTGACTGATTACAAATCATTTTCACAGCCAATAGAAAAGCTAAGTAAACGCAAAACTAAAGCAATCACTGAATGCTTTCGACACTAAATTGAAAACTACTCTATTGTGTGAATTTTAAACACAGGGCTGGTTGTGAAGATTGTGGCAGTTACATACGCCTGGCATTTCCCCTGACAGCAGGCATACCCGCCTTATTCTCATTGTTTGCAGTCGTGTTATTCTATAAATACACGAATGTTTACTCACAAGAACTGGGTAAGATTCCACCATTGACTTTATTCATAAAGGTATCATAGCGAGTCCGGTTGTGTCACAGAAAGAGAAACATATACAGTCCATAGTACGACCCGATGCTCGAGCGGAACGTGAGTGCATTCAAGAGCTGCACCTCGAAAGTGCATTATTTATTTTAAAATATAAATTACTGGAGCATCCTAAGAACGCGCGATTTCATTGGCTGCGTGCTTGATTTTCTTACAATGCACGCTCGAGAATTTATTTCCGCGTAGATCAAATTTTATATTATATAACAAATAGAAGATGGTTCTCCTATATACTATTTAACAATTAGACCCGCAGCCCTCATGGGCTACGAGTCAAAAGCCCATGAGGCACAGCCGATTGGGCTATTTAACTCGTAGCCCATGAGGGCGAGAGGTCTAATTGTTTTAGTCTAAACTAACTAGTCGGACAGTAGAAAATAATAGAAAGAAACAAATTGAAGTAGAATTTTTTTTATTATTTCTTGAAAATGCGTGCGGGTTTTCTCTACCATGGCTATCATAAATATACCTGTAGTAGGGTAGCCAATCGGAATGCAGGATTTGTAGTAGTCCACTAGTTGGTTTATACCAAAACAAAATAATGCACTTTCGAGGTCTTGAAAAGCTGCTAAATGCACTCGCGTTTCGCTCGTGCATCCGCACTTTTTCAAGACCGCGAGCGTACATTATTTTGTTTCAGTATAAACGTACTAGTATTCTATTGCAAACCTCGAGCGTACATTATTTTGTTTCAGTAGGAAGGTACTAGTATTCTATTGCAAACCTCGAGCGTACATTATTTTGTTTCGTAGGAAGGTACTAGTATTCTATTGCAAACCTCGAGCGTACATTATTTTGTTTCAGTAGGAAGGTACTAGTATTCTATTGCAAACCTCGAGCGTACATTATTTTGTTTCAGTAGGAAGGTACTAGTATTCTATTGCAAACCTCGAGCGTACATTATTTTGTTTCAGTAGGAAGGTACTAGTATTCTATTGCAAACCTCGAGCGTACATTATTTTGTTTCAGTAGGAAGGTACTAGTATTCTATTGCAAACCTCGAGCGTACATTATTTTGTTTCAGTAGGAAGGTACTAGTATTCTATTGCAAACCTCGAGCGTACATTATTTTGTTTCAGTAGGAAGGTACTAGTATTCTATTGCAAACCTCGAGCGTACATTATTTTGTTTCAGTAGGAAGGTACTAGTATTCTATTGCAAACCTCGAGCGTACATTATTTTGTTTCAATAGGAAGGTACTAGTATTCTATTGCAAACCTCGAGCGTACATTATTTTGTTTCAGTAGGAAGGTACTAGTATTCTATTGCAAACCTCGAGCGTACATTATTTTGTTTCAGTAGGAAGGTACTAGTATTCTATTGCAAACCTCGAGCGTACATTATTTTGTTTCAGTAGGAAGGTACTAGTATTCTATTGCAAACCTCGAGCGTACATTATTTTGTTTCAGTAGGAAGGTACTAGTATTCTATTGCAAACCCAGCATTCTGATTGGTCCTCTAATATCTATCCTAACAACAGAATCTGCGATTCCCCAATTGCCTAGCAACGTTACATGGGAACGAGGTTACTAAAATCCAATATGGCGGATCAGTAACGTATCAACATTTATTAGCGAGCTAGTGGGATAAGCATCGGTCTGAAAGTACAGGATAATGCACTAGTCAATTGAAACCCCGGCCCCCCGACATAGCGGGGCATTAACGGGGACATGGCCGTGGAATAACGCACATTTAACGCTGCATTTCTCCGGTGGAGCGGGGAAAGTAACGATTTGCAAAATTTGCAGGGATTTTAGCGGTGGTTGTAACGCCAGCCACGACAGAGCGGGACTGGGCCCGAGCATCAACAACGTGTATCAAACATGGCGGAAGCTATGGACACGCAAAAATCGTAGCTGATTTAAACAAGTCCTGGGTGTTTCCATCAGAGGCAGTGTTTATACTGAGTTAAGTCACGAGTAGTAGATCAGGAAGTGTTTATTATTAAACACTTTGTTATTTGCAACAACAAAGCCGGTTTTGTTAAAGTTTGCGTCACGGCAAAATATCAGATTAAGTAATGATTCGTGTAACAAGTACGACACCGAACGGTATTCAGATGGGCAAGGTGTTAATTTTGTATTGTAACAATTCTTGATCTGATTGGTTGAAACATGAAAATCGCCTTAAAGGTTAGGAAGACGTTTAATTTCCTCCAATTTTTCAAACTATTAAAACTACGATTTGCACTGCGGTTTCAAATGTCATTTGTAAAACAAATCGTATGTTCGGAACCTTATCAATCGTGCCTGTTTCATAGCTATTGTTTTTGGCTGTTCCTATTCAGTTGGAAGATAATTTGTTCATAAAAATGGAATGAAACTAAGACTTCATACTACTTTTATTTCAGAATAATCATAATTATCACCCATTGTTTTCGTAGTCTAAAACACAGACAAATCACATGTGAGGGAGGCTCAATGCCAAATAACAATGGATTTTGTCGTATTTTTTACATGGATCATTTAAACGCAGCTGCATGACATTTCCTTTATATTCTTCTGTCGCATTGTTGTTTTTTGTTGACAGACAACGGTTTCTGATAAACAAGACAATGGTCGAGACTGTAAAGGTGCGGAAAGCATGTATAGTAATAGAAAATGTACAGGGGCGGGAAAGGGGGGTTTGCAAAAGGATTTTTTTTTAAATCTAGAGATTTAAAATTGAATTTACAGTGATTTACAAGAATCATAGTGGGTGTTGGAACCCCCGAAACCCCTCCCCTGGATCCGCTAGTGATGTGCTTGAGAAAATGTATTTTTTTCAAATAATGGAGCAACAGATTGAAGCTTATGTATTTTCAATTTCTCAATGCCTCCTCCCAATTGAAAATTCTGAAGCACATGCCGGGGCCATAGGGGCGGGTATTGTAACGGCCAACTGTATAAATGTTACATTCCCCGCTATGTCCCGGGGGTCGGGGGGCCGGAGTTTTAATTGACTAGTGCATAACGCTTTAGATTGACTTTTACAATACATAACATGTATTCGCTTATGCCTATTGAGCACGAAAATGCAAAATTAACAGCGAAACCTTTTCAATCTCGTTTTCTGTGAGCGATTGTTTACCATTGGTCAAACTGAATAGGTGAAGTTTTACAAGCAAAAAGGTAAAAACATGCATGTATCTGAATTCATTAATATGACATATGTGCATATATAATACTAGTATGTTTCTCAGTACTAAAACAATTAGACTACTCGCTTTCAGTTTCTATGGTAACTGTCAATATCCGATAGAACATGAATAACCATCTGCTATTTGTTGCATGGGACACAGGACTAATATCTTCTTATTTGTTAAAAAATACAAAATTCGATCTTTGCGGTTCTCCTGCAGAGCGTACATGTATTTAAAATAAAATAATGTACGCAGAGCTCACGTATTGTAGCTTATTGTAGCCAATGATATCGCGCGTTCTTAGGATCTTGCCATGCATAATGCATTTCTCTTTTATGCAGTGTCTGAAGAGGTTATGGAAATCAATCAAGACAAGTGTGGAAAAGCTGAAGAAGGATTCGAAAACACTGGTGTGGAAGTTTACGACTCTTCCCTGTGATCCCTCGTTACGCCATACAAACTCTGGAGATTACTTGATTAGCTTCGAAGAAGTCAAAAGTAAAGAGTTGAGGTTTTACTTACAACATAAGACATATATAGGGTTTTGTTAATATGACTATACATACGAGTTATTTACCGGCTAAGAGGGCCGTATGGCTTGAAATATACTGACCGAGGCCACAGGCCGAACCCGTCTAACTAGAAAAACCTACCAGTTAAATTAGCCTCTAGACACTTATAATCTCCTTTAATTTATTAGAGCAGGTTTCAAGTTTTCGGTGATTGCTTTGGTTTACTTAGCTTTTCTATTGGCTGTGAAAATGTTTTGTAATCAGTCAGCGAATCAAATTCCAGAGTAAAACCAATCGTGGTTTTGGTTTACTTTTCCTCCTCATTGGTTGCTTTCTCATGCCAGTGAAACCAATCAGTATTCACTTTAGTTCGTGATTGGTTCGTTGTAATTGCTTTGGTTTTGGTTTTACTACAGTCAATTGAAACCTGCTCTATACAGTTTTGTCTGTTTAATATAAATAAATGTAAATTTAATTTAAAATTAGAAATGTAATTCGAAATAAGTGTGAATAAAAGTTGTTGTTGTTGTCGAGGGACTACTACGGGGCTATGTCATGGTACTGCGCATGTACTGCGCCTGCGATTACGAACGTCTCAAGGGAATGACATGAAGAAATTACCATACTATTTTGTTTGAAGCGGCGCTTCGCAATGCTGAAAGCATTGTGTGGCAAAGAACAAGCTTGGGCAAGAAGCTGTATACTTGAAGGATTTGGCGTCGTGGTTGACATCGATAAAGTTCAAGACTTGGAAAGCGATGTGACTGACATGACGCGGGCAGACTCTAAACGTTTGACTCCGGCACAAAATATGAAGAGAATGTTTGTAAGTTTAATGCACGTTTTTATTATTTTACGGCTTTCAGTTCGCTTTAATAATTGGAACTAAACAGTGGTTCAGTAAACAAGTAATGGTAGTTGGATAACTTCATTTAAAAAATATTATCTGTGTATTTCGGTAGTCTGCTGATATAAGAGGGGCTGAATGGGGGGGTACCAATATCAGTTAACAGCAAAAATTTTAGCTATTTATCAGTTATCAGTTAAATTTTGCTGTTATCAGTTAAGTTATATAAAAGACTACCCTAACCTGATTTGAATACATATTTGCTGGTATGAAATGAATAATAACCGCTAATTCAACATCAAACACTACATTTTGTCTATTCAATAGATTTTTCTAGTATCAGATAACTCTGATGTGTCATGTTTAATATTTGTCTATTATCAACTGGATCAAATCTGTCGAAAACCATCCGAAAAGCCAATAATAGCATGTGACGTTACGTCATTTTATTAAAAAATAATGAAATATCAGGTAACAGCTATCTCACAAATATCAGCTAACAGCTAAAAAAAGGTAACATTCTCAGTTAACAGCACTATTTTTGGTCCATTTCTCAGTTATCAGTTAACCCCATTCAGCCCCTCATATAAGTAAATTTAGTGCGAAATTTATGATCTAGGTACCTTATGTTCCGTGTACTTTTTGTTATCTTTGGGTCTTTATCAGTGAATTCTTAATTATATAGGATGAAACTTTATATAAACTTTCATGTTCATTAGTATTCTTTATATAAAACGTTCATCCTAATTAGCAATTCAATGAGAAAGCTGAAACATCAATAGAAATTCCAAGAGTTGCAAGGTGTAGTCTCAATCATTAACCCCGTTTCCCCTTGGGACATAATTCAAATCCCTCCGCGGGCTTTTTAGAATGATGAGATTTTATCAGGTATAAAGGAGTATGCACGAGACTCATTTGCTTCATCTGATTGGACAAAATGCTCATTAATTATTCATGATTTTTTTAAATATTACTTTAATCTCCCAGAGGCTCGTCGCTTCGCGGCTTAAAAGAGGTCTCGCTTCGCTCGACGGCTAAGACGTCTCGCTTCGAGCCTCTGGCATCCAGGGTAATACGGACTCGAATTTTGTAAATTACTTCTAAAACTCAAACATAACTATTCAAACGCTATATAACCAAAACAAGTTAAGATTTACTTTAAAAATAGTAACATTTCTATAAATTTATTGAGGCTTCTTTTGTTCTAGTTTGAGTGCAATATTTATTTCACTGAATAATCGGAATTATTCCTTTGTACTTTAAAACAACAATGTTTTTATCTATGATTTCTAGCTCAAAACAAATTTGCATTTCAAATTTCACTAGTTCAGTCAGTTGTGAGGTTGAGTTTGCGGGGTGAGGTTCGTCTCTTCTAACCTGAGATGACGCGTTTTCGAAAGCCAAAAATATCAAAGGAGAAACCAGAGTTGCCTGAATACATACATCCATCCATTATTTGTTAAAGCAGGTTAAAGGCAGGCAGCTATAAGCTGATGTGGACTTGCATTAAACACAATAATAGCGAAAGAAGAATACCTTATAAATACGTGAAATCACAATGTTATACTATGTTCTAAAGCTAAAAATACGTACCCAATCTAATCAAAATCTAATATTAAAAAAAGTATAAAAGCACTAATTATCCCAATGTATCTTAATTTATACTAGTTATACTAGAATTGTGCTGGAACACAGTCCTTATGTCAGTGAAACCAGTGAAACAAACAGACGGAAGGAATAAAAGACGGGTTCAGTGTCATTTAGCACTATCTATATCAAGCTGGCCCCCCAAGACAAAAAAGATCGCGCACCGGTAAATTATTAACTACTAAGTCTAAAATGCGTATCGTAACCTAATAATAGTAAAATGCACTGTCCTTACTAGTAATTAGGCAAGACTCTTCATTAAAGTCTAGATTACCAAGTATTTCCTTATTCTTTTTCAATGCTAATTTAAAATGACTTATTCAAGTCAACTGTTCCAAGCTACAGGGCCTGTGTAACTCAGCGAGTTTCTCCCCCAGTTTGTAAGTTATACCTGGGTATTGAGAAAATTAACCTCAGATCTTCTTAAATCATAAAGGCTTGAAGTGTTGTTAGTGAAAAGCCTAACAATAGCTTTAGGAGCTAAATTACTAAATCTAGTATTCCAGCCACTATACTTCATATTCGACGATGAAATGGGGTGTATAAACGTATTCCAGGGCATTAATCCAGGGCTGGCAATCTACTCGAATAAAGGTGCAACTTTAGAATACCCATGCAATCACTAAAACTTGGGAGTCGTAAGTTCGTAACTACTGGCTATATATACTGAAAGGTAAAACATTATATAGCTAGGTAAAAGTCCATTTAGTAAATCAAATAATGAATGATTTTATTCAATTACATAATTTGTTTTTTACATTTGAAAGCTAAAAGTTTGGAGTTGGTTTGAATATTTCAGGGGAGTAGTGCGGGGATGATGAGTGCCTACTGAACTAGAACACTTACAGAACTCTAGGTTATTGAACTGGAACAGTTACAACACTCTAGGTTATCGAACTGGAATACATAGAACTGGTGACGTCATGTAGTTCTATAAGTGTTCCAGTTGAAGGCCCAGTTGAATATCCAAGAGTTCTGTAAGTGTTCCAGTTCGATAATCAAGAGTTTTGTATTGTCGTTTATAGAGGTAATTACGTCGTTCCTCTCGCACTGATTGAATATTCACGAGTTTTAGAATGCATGAGTCATTGGTATACCGGCTGATAGCAAAATCGTAAAAAATTATATCACACTGCAGTCTCCAGTGGGAATATCAGTTATCAACGCGTGCGAGACAGAATTAAAACGTATTAGTTCGATTTGCTTTTTTAAATCCGTTTTTTAATTTTATTAGCTTCATCAATAGCAATATATAGAATGACATATAAAGGAAAAGCATACACATAAGCAAACAAATACATTCGGTTGGCATGCCCATGAACCGCAACAGCGAATGGCCCATGACGCTAAGAACCATAAAACCTGAATACAAATATGATGATAAAATGACAGTAGTATGCTGCATCAATTACATACAGCAAGAAACTGGACGAGTTAGACTGCGGGAAGAATTACACTTCGGACAAATGGTTTTAAACGTGTGTGGGTTTTCACAATCATAACAGGATGCGAGAGATGGAAAATAATACTTAAACATAAAAGAAGGCTGTCCATGTTTAGGTTGAGTTCGTCAGCAAGAATGTTCCAAATTCTACTCGTTCTAATAAAGAAGGATTTCTGACAAGTTGAGGTTTTACATTTTCGAGTTACAAACTTAACTTAACGTTACTGGATGATGATCTAGTAGTTCTAGTATTGCGAATAACAGGAATGACCGAGGAGTTCATACTGACTAAGAAAACATGAAATCAGTGTTGATCAGTGTTTACCAGTAGAAAATAGAAGTTGTAGGGTGTACTTAGTCGCTCGCCTCTGGATTCTCTCTAGTTTCATAATTAGTTCAATTGTCTGCGGCGCCCAGATCTGAGTGGCGTAACCTAAGCGAGGACGCACCAGGGCGAGATACAAAGGCGTCTGACTGTGGTACTTTATATTGATCTTGTATTCCTTCTGATGTAACCAAGAAGCTTGTTCGCCCGCGCAGACTGTTCGTTTACTTGTCTTGTCCTCGCCACCCAGACCTCGTTCAGCATCTGTAGTTTTAAGGGACGAGTTATTTAACTTGTACGTGGAATTAATTGGCTTGATCTTTCTGGTAATGCTCTGTGATTTACATTTTGTATCATTGAAGGCGAGGCCAGACACTGCAGCTGAATGTGAGCAGCGTTATCAGGTGATGTGATAGCTCTGAAGACTTTCGTGTCGTCGGCGTACAAAGACTGGATTTGATAACATCGGGGATATCGTTGACGTATAAGAGGATAAACGCAGGGCCTAGTATTGAGCTGTAAGGCACGCCCGAGTCCACAGGTAGTGTTCTAGAGTTGGCACCGAGTACAGTCACACGTTGTTTACGATTAGTTACGTATGACCGGAACCACTGAAGTAGGATACCTCCAAAACCAGACATGCGTAGCTTGTGCATCAGGCGTTTGTGATTGACCTTGTCAAACTGAGGCTTTGGACATGTCGAGGTAAACTATAAAATGTGAAAAACATTTCATGTAATAAAAAGTAAATTACATGGCTACTTGCAATTGGAGATACGGAATTTATCTCGTCATGTTTAAAATACTCCTCGCGGCCATGTAACACAAACTTACTAGAGTCGCACAAAATTAGTTAACTATTTAGATGACGTCACCTAAATTAGTGTAACCGCAAGACCAACGGTCACAGCAAAATCAGGGGGCTTAAGCCCCACTTACACAAGTTATTTTGGGACCGGCATTCTTAATTTTGGGCCCGCGGACCGATAATTAAGGGCACGGAACGCTTCATTTACACGGCAAAAATCAAGAATGCCGGTCCCAAACTATCGGCTCGCGGCCCCAAATTTAAGAGTGTCAAAATGCTTGTCACGGTGTACATCGGTCTTTACTACTTTTAATAGTCAAACCGCGAGTGTCTCCCCCGGATCTGAGAACCACGACGGCGAACAAAGTTAATTACAAAACAAAATTGTGCCTCGCGCACGAAACATTTGAAATTCACAAGTTTCCTCGTTTGCGCACGGCCTCAAGGAAACGCCGCCTTATTATATCAATCGAAAATCTAGATGCGAAAAGCGAGAAAAGGCGAACAAGAGAAACAATAAACACCTAATTTCTCTAGCCCCTGGACGTCACATCAGTGACGTTAACAAAAATAATTATATGAAGGATTCAATGTTTATTGGGCAATACAGCAGATCCCAGTTGTTGAACGAAAATCAAACTATCCAACATTGTGCGTTCATGCAACTATTGTTAATTGTCTGGGATGTTACATCATGTGGCAATCGTTTGACCACCTTTATTATACATTGTTGCAATCGGAAAGCGAGAACTAGCTCAAAATTAATTTTCAAGTACTTTATACTATTTCTGGTAAAGAGCAGAAATTGGAAATTAGGCAGGAGAAGCAGACTTTGTTCATAATGTTGCAATATTTTAATGACATAAATAACACATTTTGTTTGTACATCATATGTTCCCCATTCAGAGTATAAAAAACAAACAAATATATTCACACGTTGCTGAAAAATGACTAAAATTCTGTTGAATGTATAGCACGAAAACCGATAGTTACCTGCAGTTTGTTGCATGTATGTTGATCATTCTTTTGTACAATATACTCTAGCTAACTAGATTGTATAAACTGTTTTCTCTATCTGATTGTTTTTTTTTCTGTACAAACTTTACAATTTATTTTTACAAGCAAAAGACTCATAAACCTTACTTTGACTTCAAGAAAAGACATTATGATCATCCAAGACCAAATTCTCTTCCTTGAATTAGTTCCCAATTTTGTTTTAAAATCCCTACTTTTGTGCTTCACCGCTATTTTATGTAATTATTTAAAATTCTAACTTCTATGGATGTGTGTATGTTATTTCCTAAAGCTTTGTTCTATAACAGCCATATCGGACTGATAATTTAACAGATGATTGAACAATAACCATACAAAAGCAATATGGACTTTGTATGTATAAGGCTCAACCGACAGTACCCAAACATAGTTCGTTTTTTGACATGTATATTCTGAAACATTTAATGAAGTCCTCACAACATTAACTAGTGACAAAGCACAAAAGCCTTCTGTAAAACGTTCCATTAACTAATACACCTAACTTAATTTAATCTAATTTGGAAAAATGCTAATAAATTAAGATTTTGTTTCGATAATGATAAAATATAATTATACAGTATAAAATGGAACCTTAATAAACTTAAACTAATTCTAAACCTTACTACCTTCAGATACTACTTCCAGGAATTTATAAAGTAGACTACAGTCCATCCTCCTCTATAACAAGGACACCTCCTTATTACGAACAATTCTTTCGGTCCCAGCAAAATCCCCATATATAAAACATAATACGGACACCTCTATCCATCCCTTAGGTGTTCGTATTAAGGAGGTTCAACTGCACATGTATACTGTATATGAAATGTGACTGAACTGTAAATGATGCAGAAACTTGACTAATATAACTTTAACATCAAGATTCTTCTTGTATAACTTGTAAGCTGTCCTGTAGAACCAGTGTTAGACTGTTTTGACCCATGACTGCCAGTAACCAGGACCTGGTGTATTCCTTATTAGCATTGTTTTATCATCACTTTTAATAATCTGAAAAGGAAAGACAACAAAACTGTTAAATTGAAAGGTATTTCTTGTTGTTTGTCTCTAAATAATTATTTCCAATGTGACTTATCATTTTGACAATAATTTTCAGCCCTCTCAATAACTACTGAAGTACAATGTAGGGGACAACGGAATGCCTCTCTAAAGGTACATTAAGTGATGGATAAATATATATATATATTTTCCACTTGTATATCCTCTACCAGAATTTATCAAAAAAGTAGCCAACCTAGCCTGAGTTTTTAAAGTGTATCTTAATAATATTATGAAATTTATAAATTCATTTCAAATATGGTACATGCATGTAACTGTAAGTATCACTGAGCGATAAGTTATCTTTAAATCTTTTAGAGATTTCATTACATAAACTCTTGCTTCAATTTTCTTATTGCCAAAATAAGTTGTATCGCCAAAATAACTGAAAACATGACTCTATACATCTAGACATTTGAAAGGTCCAATACAGAAATCGTGTCCGTGCTAGAGTTTGTAAATCCCATAAAGCATGGCCACTCATGATGTATCTATTACTTAACATACCTGTATACGTTGCATGTGAGAATCACCAGGGAATATTGATTCCTCTGGGAACACAGACATGAATTCTTTGCACTGGTTTGCAATGAGAGAGTTGAAATGCTGCATTATGTTGACACGGCTGTTACTCAATTCTGAATCGGGGATCTGAAATAAGAATATGAAACGGTCGGTTTGGTTTTGGGTCACGATTAGGGCTAGAGTAGTTGAATGAGATTGTTACCACATGAAACGTTTAGTGACAAAACTATTTGACTCTCTGACAACAACCCTGATGGCTAGATACATGTACACTGGCATACATGTGCACTAAACCATACACACCTGTGCCATTTCTTGAAGAATTACAGTAGCATCAATCCACTTGATTGTTAGGAAACTTATCTCACAACTCAAAAGTGCCAAGGCTAGTGTAGAGGACTGTTAGGATAAATAAAAAGAACTATATATTTGAATTGTAAAGAAATGAGCACAAAATAACTCCATGCACAATATGACATTAACGTTCTGGCAAACAAACCTAAAGAGATCGAGTGGAATATATACTAGGGTCTCTGCCATTTTTTGCAATTCAAGGTGGTGAACATGCAGCGGCTTTCTGCCACCTGTTAACCATAAGCTGACTTTCTTTAGACTGAATTATTCAAAACTTTCTCAGATCTGCTGCCTGTTTTGACAACATCAGCTGACGTCTGAACAAAGTTTTACTAAGAATCTTGACTTAATTTTAGTTTATAACTATAAATATTCTATTATTTTTTGGTTACAAACCAACTACATGTATCAGTCTCACACCATCAACACGTTCAAAACTACAGGGTGAATTTTAGATGGTATGGTACTTACCTGAATAAAAGTGAACTTGTGATTACAGAGAAGCTCTTCTAGCTTTAACGTGACATGGTGCAAGTGTTGTGTGATAGGGCAGTGGTCAAGGTAGCCTTTGGATACACACAGTGCATGAAACTGAAAGGGATTAAATTAATAATGTTTTAAGCATAACTTCCTATTTTACCATTTCTAAATGTGAAAAAATACCAGTTTGATATAATTTTTAACCAACAGAAAATACTATGGTACATTCATTAAATTTTGATACTTACCACTTGTAGAAAGTGCAGTGGTGTGACAGCACTGAGATTCCAATCTAGTTTATCCAGAACAATCCTCTCCATCCTTAACAAATCTGAAGGTGTACAACTTAGTCCACTGACTGCTATCAAGTCGCCAGCTGTTGGAATAGCCTGCCAAAGAAAGGTTCAATTAATTAATGAAGTTTTATTTTCTATGGTACTTTAAGGCCATCCCAATAAAATGTTTAATTTACAATCGCCAGTGACCGACTCATATTTTTTGGGGAAAAGCAAAAAAATGCAAGCTTTGAGACCAACCCAATTTTTTGGGAAAAAGTAAAAAAATAGAAGAAAGATTGAACAATTTTTAAAAAACTACACCTCTTTTCCAAGTTCTCTACGTACTGTATTAGTTTCTTGCTTTTCTCATGCAAATTGTCTGACAATCCACAACTAGTAGGGGAAAAAGTAGTTGAGGAATACATTAAAATTTGTATGAGAGTCTTCAAGCCGACATGGTTCCAGCTAGATCCCCTAAGGTTTTTTAACTGTGACCCACCATCACGAGCCAGAAGGCAATATAATGGTAAACAAAACATTTCAATGGGACGGCCTAAAACAAATACTGAATTAAACCTGCAGTGTGAAATCCTACATTTGTTACAATCAGTGGAAAAGAAGTATTTTAAAGAGAATTTTCCCTATCTTTATTGGAGTAAGAGCAATAGATATGGTATGCTAGAATGGGAGGTGGACTAAATTATGCTTTCCCATAATATATATATAACTAGCAGGGGACTGTATGTGGTATAAGCATTACACACAGAAGTAGACAGACCAGCATATTATTAAGATTGTCAAGATTATTGGCCAACAATTTTAAAAAGTGAATACAAACCTCATCCTCCTCTACTATCTTTGCCGCTAGGAATAGACAGCTGATTGAAATACATGGCAAGTACTTTGGATGTGCCTATAGAATGTAACAATAATAATGTTAGGGATATACTGTAGAATAATTGAACATAATTATGCACACCACTGGATATAATTATATTATTATTATAACATGTTACTTTAAAATCAAATCAAAATAGGTTTATCTTTGAAAAAAGTATTGAGAGTATCCAAGTTATGCACATACCTTGACAACAGTCAGGAATCGATCGAGCAGATTGACAGCAAGAGCAAATGTTTCTGGGTGGAAGCTGCAGTGTCTGTTAAGACGAAGCAGCAGCAACGCACTCTTATCCCGGTGGAATAAATTGATGCCATTGGAATCCTGAGAAAAACAAACAAACATACAAAACTATTTAAATTCATGTCTTATCCTCACAACCCCAGAAAATACAGAAATCCCATATTCTTACAAATAAATATTCATGTACAAGCTGCAGGGCAAATGCAAATACGATAAGTTGTATGGTCACACTTTAAAATTATTGTTATTTACACCTTGAGTTACTTTAATGTATGAATAAGCTTGTTCACCATTCTCAATGTTACATATTTTTATTACAGGTCTGTGTGTAGCAAAATTCTCACAATAGTATTATGCTCAGTATGCAAGCCTTAATTTATTTTACTTTAACTGTATAAATTTTAGTTAAATATTAAATTTACATGTATATTGACCAATGCAATAATTACTCTTAATAATAAATAAATGTACATGTCATTTTGGTTCGTAATTCATCAGCTTAGATTTTTATTTCATTAGAAACGAGTCAATCTACATGTACATGTAGGACCTAGTATTAACTTTCCATTTGAGGCTAGAAGTATACAATCATGTATATGTATACATTAGCTAGCTCTTATAATTATTTGTCTTTACAGCTGCATAATGAATATTGTGGTCTAAATTATGCAGTTAAATTTAATCAAATTTGTATAATTGGTTTTGGATACAGTTCAGTACTTCATAAATATTCTATGAAATCTAGAATTCAAAGATATGTACATGTACAACAAAACTGTGTTGGGAAGTTAGCTGTGGCTGATCTAAGTCGTTGTGGCTTACCTAAGGCATTAATAACTTGTATATGTTGCAGGTCAATTTGACTCCTCAGGTCAAATTGACCCCGAGTCAATTTAACCTAGGTCAAATTGACCCTGAGTCAATTCAACCTAGGTCAAATTGACTCAGGTTTGGCTATAAAAAAAAAATTTCACCCACCCCTCCCCTACAAAATATTGTTTAGCAACCCACCTCTCCCCTTCTTACATCCCCACTTCTCTTCCTACTACCACCCCCTACTTCTATCACTTTCTTAACCCTCTGACTGTGCTTACATTCAGGTCACCCATCCATTTACTTACCTCACCCGATCGGGCTTAACTTGGCTGAATCACGAGGAACGCCTGGTAGATATTAATCCAGTGGATTATCGCACTGCGCCACGAAAGCGCTTGTTGATTTGAACACATCATTTATTCTCCATGTGAGTAATCATGGAACCCACTCCCCCTCGTTATGCACGCATGCGTACTGCTAACAAAATCGGACTTGGAAACATCTTTTGAAAAACATGGACGATCGCAATATTAAACCCGGTCCAAACTGTAACACATGAAGTTTGTGTTGACTGCGTTCTTTCATGAAAACTGTAGCAATTCAAGAGAAGTAAGAAAGCTAAATCCAGAAAAATACATTGTTTATAGATGATCAGGTGTACTTCATTACGGCTCCACTCGTACTTCTCTGCAAAACAAACTGTCTTTTGCAGAGTAATCACTCAGATCACTGACAGATAAAGTAAAGGGAAAAGGAAGGGAATTTCGGTATTTAGAGCTATAAATATATAGTCACTAATTTATTTAGGGTGTTTAGAACGATTAGTTACTAAATAATACAGACTGTAACCCTTCTTCTATTATGCTGAGATCTAATACAAATCCTAACCCTACATTTAAAAACACCCTAACCGTCAACAACAGGTGCTTACTAATATTATTTAGGTTGTTTAGAGCTAGTCACTAAATTGTACAGACTGTAACCCTTCTTCTATTATGCTGAGATCTAATACAAATCCTAACCCTACATTTAAAAACACCCTAACCGTCAACAACGTGTGCTCACTAATATTATTTAGGTTGTTTAGAGCTAGTCACTAAATAGTACAGACTGTAACCCTTCTTCTATTATGCTGAGATCTAATACTAACTGATCTACCTAACCCTACATTTAAAAACACCCTAACCGTCAACAACAGGTGCTTACTAATGTAGGGTTCTTTAGGGCTATTAATCACTAAACAACACAGAAATACATGTATCAATGAACATTTAATGTAAGTTCCCTTGTTAGAATCTTGAAAAAATTTCCTGAAGAAAACAGTGATTACCTTAAACACAATCACCAGGTTGAATCAATTTGACCTAGGTTGAATTGACTCAAGATCAATTTGACCTAGGTTGAATTGACTCATTTAGGTCAATTCGACCTAGGTTAAATTGACTTGGGGTCAATTTGACCTGAAGGGTCAATTTGACCTAGGTTAAATTGACTCGGGGTCAATTTGACCTGAGGAGTCAAATTGACCTACAACATATACATGTAAATGGGTCAATAACTGAAGTATGCGACAAACTGAAGCCCCAGCTTAAATAAGCCCTCATATCAATAGCACATTTTGTGAACTTCACGGCTCAGATCTTATCTGTGGCTAACTTGCTCTCATAAATTAAATGGCTCTAGCATCATGATATAGCAATTTGAATAAAAAAGCTCAGTGCTGACAATAGAAAATCAATGAATTGATGATTCATAGAGTAATTGGCTAACGTTGTTGCCACCCAATTCAGATCATGTGATGTAAACAGATGCTACTCTGGGAATTATTCCTTTTTCATTCTAATCATAATGCAGTCATGCCTATCTGAATAAAATTAATTTTCAAAGAGTCAATTCTCCAGAGTAATGTGTGTTTACATCACATGATCTGAATTGGGTGGCAATTAACAGAGTTAAGCTGATTGCCTCTATTCTGAGCTTTGAATTTTGTCTCTTCTATTAATCTGCAACTATGTTTATTGAAATTTCTGATTGATTCTATTTGAACAATAATGAAAAGATCCAAATTATGCCTTGGGTTGTAAATATTGACAATGTAGGAGTCCATGCATATAATATAGTCAAACGGTAGTTGAATGCTATGACATTTATGCTTGACTTCCTTTGCAAACTAGGCATAATATTTGTCTAAAATAATCTACAGTATATATAAGAGCTTGTAGTGGGCCTGCCACAACAATGTTTCAAGTTATATGTACATATATGTACATGTAGTATGGTCTATGCCTTTCTAAGTGGTATACATGTAAAAGCTTTGGGTCTCCTTTTATAGAGATAAACAAAAGCAGTAACCTATGAAACAAAGTATATATCCTATCCATGCATGCACATTAAAGCTCTGGACTTTGGAATGCAATTTAATATTTTTCTTTTGAAAGCCATGTACAACACTAAATGTTTATTTTGTTAAACAGTTATTTTTCCAACCCACCCCTCACATGAACTGGAGTTTAATTTTTTTAACATTGCCTAATAATTTAGGCATAAGAGAAATTTACATTTTATATTGACGTTTGTTTACGTCACGCATTAAAAGCGAATGTCGCAAGTAACCCTGGCCTTGCTTTTGAGTTTTAACAAAGTCAATGACAAGGCCGTTGTCGCAGGTAAATAACCTTAATTTACGCTAAAAAAATCAAGATAACAAACCTTTCTTCCTGACAAAAACTTGAGGTTCGGCTGGAACTTTCCTTCTTTTAGCAGCCCATCTTCAAGAACTGTCAATAGTCGGGATGAGTTGAGACCTCCAGAAACTTTCATCTGAAGAAATAAAATGTTACCTGGATGAGTGCGAAAGATGTCATGTACTGCGTACATGTCCATTTGGAATTGGCGATACGTTTAGTTGTAAATCGGAAAAATTAGTACCTGTAGTATTGTAGAAAAGTCTCTGCCGAATAGCACACCAAAGCTGCAATGATCCAGAGCTATTTTATACAATTACGGAAGGAAAAAAAATGAATACCCAAAAAAATATACTCATATTTGACAACAAACCTAACTGAATTTATACCTTTCTGGCTTTCAGATTCACGATATCACTGTGACGTTTATAGTACATGCACTATTAAAACTAACTTGACAAATACAGTGTACAGACTACGCAGTTTAACATGGCGAAATTTATGTGGAATCGACAACTAAATCAGCTGATGAAAATTGACAACACAGAAACATACATGTACCAACATACCAATGTTCGGGTAAGAAAAATTCAAAGATTGCATTGCTCCAAAACTATCAACCGAATTTAGCTAAAGGATATTTCTTTTAGTAATTTCGTACTAGGAGTTGGCACTCATCTCTTTAAATCTGCCGTTGCATGGAGTTTAGCACGGATTATCAAAGGAAATTTTATGCGGATGAAAGTCGTCACGCGCCAGACCTTCGCAAGCATCAAAACTACGCAAAGTCCGAGTCACGGAAAGCGATTCAAAAGCGAAATTTCTCTTGAGGATTCAGGAAGAGAATCCTTAAAAAGTTGGGCTTTAGGATATTCGGCAAGAATTAAACCAAGTATACAAGAGACAAACCAAAAATCCCGTAGTCATGTCATGGAAATAGCGGTTCTACCGTCCTGTCGTCTTCGGGGAACCACCGCAAACGTATGCATTTTTACTTGCAAAGGCAAAAGTTCCTCCCTATTTCTTAGCTCCCCTATTCGCGGAATTCTTCGTTTGCTGACCTAAACCCACTCAGAATTAGGTATGAACCTAACAGCATCCCTAATTTCACTACCTTACGCCATATTTTTTGGCAGCTCTCTTCAACTATAAATCCATCGAGTAATTGTTACCGCGCCCAAGCCAAGGCCAAGTATATTTTCGGGACAAAGCTACAACGAAGAGCCGATATTCACTGGAAATAAGAAAACGTGTTCCTAAAGAAAGCATCTATGAAGTCCAAGGTAATTTACCTGGAGATGATTCGGAGAAAGGAGCGAAAACTAAGTTCCTGACAGCTGGAAAATGAACTCGAAGGCAAAGCTTTTTGGCAGGACATTCGCGTCTTCATATTTCTTGGCCTTGGCTAAATATATTGCCATTAATATTGGCTAAAACCTACCTTTCCCGTTGACTTGCACGGACTGCACACTCCACTTTCTTCTCTACTTGTGCTGAGAGTAAAAACTTTCTTTTCATGCTATTTTTGAGGGCACATGAATGTGTTTTAACCTATAGACAGGGGGCTATATTTGCGACAAACTTTGGAAGCAGCTCAATGTGCCATTGTTACTGATTTGTGTTGACACCGAAACGGTCAGAGGCCTTGGATGTAAACAAACAAAGGAACTGAAGTTTTTTGGGCGGCAAAATGGTTTTCGAATTTCTTTCAAATGCGATTGGCTCATACAAACAATAAACGCGATATGATTGGCTGAACTGGCTAAAGGTAAATCGTGTGACGTCACAGGGCGTTTCAAGGGTTACCTCTGAAAGCCTTGAAAGAATGCTTTAGTTACCGCTTCATATTTACTTTAAAAGGTCGTTTTAGGCCAAGAAGAACATTCATCGGTCTGTGTCAACGGCATTACGTATTTTCTTGCAGCCACAGTGGAAAATGCTTGGTATTTTACTGAGGTTTTGTCATGCAAGAGTATAACATTTCCGACCCCGAGAGGTTATTCACATGACTAAAAGTAAATTCACGTGATGTAAACTCAAGCTTCTGATTGGTCCATTTTGACAGGCGGTCCTCATATTGCTTTATCATCAACTTTGTATACAAAAGTAGTTCTCTTCGACCATCGTCGTTCAAAGTTTATTGTTAAATTCTACTAAACCCTTCTTTTCTTGACCAGCAAAGGTAATGGTGTTTGATTTCTTGCTACTTCATGTTCTTAATCTATTTCAGAAACCTAGCAGATGTTAAGTGACTACTTTCGGGAGACATTTCTGGAAACGAAAGCTAAACGTTTCGCAGCATATTTGACCATGAACCTCGGGCTCAGTCCTCAAATTTTGTTGACATAATTTTTTGGATTTTTCTTGTTTCTTGGTCCAGTTAGCGGAGAATCGTCTCCCAATACAGCTGCCCGGGTCATGCAAAAGGAGGCAAGCTATGTGCTTTGTTCCAAGACTGAACACTGAGAGGCTTGCAAATGTTCTGGAAGAAAATCTACGTAAAGAAAATGGCGAACCATCCGATGTGACACGAATCTTTTTTATTCTACAGAATCAGGTAGGGACTGTTGGTTGAATAACAAAAATCGTACAACCCACATCCGCTTAGTACTGCTTATGTCTATAAAACTACGGCTGAACTGTTCTACAGCTTTTATTTTACAGTGGCAAATGCTACGATCTTAAATACGTCGAAGGCAACGAGATACATAATATTAATAACTCATAATAAGCATAACTTAAACTTAAGCTAATATGAAAATTTATGAACTACAGAATTACATTTGTAAATACGTACAACTCTTCAAATTTCCTAATGATTTCAGTTCTCTACCATGAATACTTCGCTGTATTTTCTTGAACCCTCATCGAATAGACCAGAAATGTTCTAACGCCGAGTAACGGAAATCCGATCTTTTTGTTTTGGAGGGAAAGAGCACAAAAGGCACCAAATGTTAAACCGATGGTGTAAGTAATTGATTCAAAGATCACACCATTTTTTCACAAAATAAAATTAAGATCACCCTAGACATTCAAGTTTCGTACACATATTCCGTTAAAGTACTCTTAGGTGTATCCAGCTGGCTGATGCGTATTCGAAAACATCAACTATCTACTTCAGTACTTCGTTGTTTTTCCCGACCACGACATATTTTCCTTTTCCATTGTTTATTTATAAACACAAGCTCTAAAGGCACCACCTGTATCATAATGATTGGCTTGAAGTTAAAGGTTCTACGCTTTACATTTTTCTAAGACTTTTCGTGCTCTCTCTCTCTTAAGCACATTTTGTAATTTAATTCCTAGATTTCGTAAAACTGGGGATATCGCACTACAATCTTGTAATGAACGATCGGAGCTTGCTGGTGTTAACTCAGTTGGGAGTGACAAAGTGTGCGGTACTATTGTTTACATCAACAGACCACATGCCCATTCTTGCCCATCACAGAAGTTAACCAGTACTACATAATTTTCAAAGAACTTCGTGAAGTTTGTTTTGTCTCCTACTTTAGGACAGTGACATATGTCAA